>BSBK01015045.1:12500-49622 GCA_027943335.1 Chamaecyparis obtusa | reverse complement strand
CTCAACCTTAGGGATGTTTCACTTAGGAGGCTTAGCACTCCTAAGAGCCACAACACAATCTTGTCTAACTTCCTCAGTAGTGGTTTCTAGTAGAGAATGAACCGCATTCTCAATATCTGCCAGGAAGTAAATGTGAGGAATGGCACGTGGGGGTAAGGAAAAATTAAGGCCATGTTTGAGGAAGTTAAAAGAAAGGGGATGCAATGTGGCATGATATAAGTTAACCACTAACTTAGACTCCCAATTCTCAATCGAATAAGTCCTAGCTGGGGAAGGGGGACCACACAAGTTGGACATATTAGATCAAGAGAAAGGAGGTTAAGAAGAAATAGGCAGGCTTAAGGACCAAGAAGGTCAGAGGGTCAACGCAGGGAGAAGAATAAAAGGCAAGGAGGACATGATAGTCAGAGTGATGGAATGGTGCAACCCTACATCAGAGGGCACGAGAGAAGGGCTAGGAGAGATACCAAGGGGACCACATTTCACATTGGGGTCTGCATGGTGAATACAGTTGGCCGAGGTAGGGGCTGGAGGAGGACATGGTGTGTTGCAGAATGGTTAGAAGACAGTGCAGAGGAAAGCTTAAAACCATCAATGCCATTAAGGAGAGGTTGGTGAGAGGAGTATACACCTGAAGACACCAAGTATCTGTTGAAGCTAGACCATTATGATTGCAATGACCGTTAAGAGTCCAGTACAGGGCCGAGGTTACTGGGACATCCAAGCTAAGGAGAGTGGTTAACGCCATGATAAACACTACAAACCGCGACCAAAGAAGGCAATAGTAGAGGTGACTATCGAGAGGAGGTCTACGAATAGTGAGCTCTACGTGAGGGGGTACGCACTATTTTGGTGGAGTCTGAGGCAAGATGTGGGGTGCCAGGAGTGTGAGGAGAGATGGGGGTCATGCACTAAGGCATGCTATGGAGAGTAGCAATGTATGTGCCTACATAAGGAAAAGTTGGCACTATTTTGGTGGAGCCTAAGGCTAGATGCGGGGCACTAGGAGTGTGAAGTGAGATGGGGCTCATGCACTGAGGCTTATTATGGAGAGTAGCAGTGCATGTGCCCACATTAAGAATTGACTGGGTTGGCATGGCATGGAGAGTGGGTGGTTGCGGAGCTAGTGTATTAGAGGGAAGTAGTGGTGTGGAGGGGCCAAGAGATGAGGATCCCATAATTTTTGAGCCAGAGAGATTGAAGGAATGGGGTGCTGATAGATGAGACACATTTCTCATGCTAGAGGGATGGTAGGTATGGTGTGTAGATGGAAGAAACCCAAACCGTTTGTGACAAAGAGCATCAAATTTAAACTTCTATCTCCTCACACTTTCATCCTTCTATCCCATAGCTTTCGCATGTGAAGTAATGTCCAGGTGAATCCATAGATCGGGTCTCAAAGAGGCGGCAAGCTCTAGGTGAAGAGGAAAGAGCCTGGAGTTCAACAGATTAATGGACCTCCTAGTAGATTTGATAACTGCTCTGAGTAGAGAAAGTGAGGCCCAAACAAAAATGTGCTTGGTATGGGCATCCCATAGGTGGTGGATTATCTTGACAAACGTGGGGACAAGCTGAGAGTCCTGACATCTTTTTAGGAATTCCAGATCTACAATCTACTTTGCAAGTTTGGTCCTTAGAATCTCTAGTTTCTTAGATTTGAAAGCTAATTCCCTCCCATGAAGGGTATCGATCAGATCCATTAGATTTCCACAATCCATATTATTGTTAGCATCTGTTTCTGGATTCGATTGTGTAGCATTTTTTAACATCAACATTTCAGATCATACTACATGATCCATCATCAGGATGCTGCTAGAGAGAAAGGAAGCAAAAAATGATAGGTTGCAGATCTGGCAAACTATAAAAGAGAAGGGGAAGAGGGGAGAGAGAGGACAGGTGCACGGAGACCCACAGTGACAAGACCTACAACCAGTGACAATTAGAGAAGGGGAAAAAACAACATACCAATGAAATAACAAGCAAAATAAAAATAATAAAGCGCAAAAGAGAAATGACATAAGAGAGAAAAAATATAAATGAGTGTAAAAGAGGAAGCAACTAAAATGTGTACAAGTGAATACGAGTATAATAAATATGTGTATATATTGTACTGAGTATATAAAAGTGAATATATGTATGAATATGTATACATATATGTATGCGTATGCATATATGCCTACATATACGAAAACAAATAAGTATCTATGTAAGAGTGTGAGAAAATAAATACGAATATACAAAAAAAAAGTCTTAGTGTATATAATAGAAATAGATATAGACAACAAAAAACTTTAACATAACAAGAAAATCATGAACACGACTAAAAGGACAAGGGCTAGACTAAATAAAAACAAAAGCAAAAATGAAACTAAGCAGATAATATCAACATGCCTATTTACATTTATGTTTAAAATCATAAACATAAATAAACACCAATAGGAATATATATATATATATATATACCCAAATATATAGTACATTTACTAATATATATTGTCATCTTATTGTGTTCTTGCAGGCTACAGCTGATGTCAGGGGGGGCATGAAGGGGTTCCTTCATCAGGTCTCGACAAAGGAAAGGTAGTTAATTGTTTAAGATTAATTATGCATGCATATGTATGCCACTTGTGTGTAGTAATAAATATTTTACTTGCACTTTATTGTATAGGGTGTGGCTATTGATGATGTCCTGACACCGGTTCGATAGTGTAGGGTTACAAGCGTCTCGATTCAGAGTGATAGCCCGATTGTACGTAGACTTTTATATATTGTTATTTTTATTTTGTAACTAGGGTTGCTATGATGAAGTACATTGATATATAATTGAAAATCTTTTTACTCTCATAGGTTACTCCGATTGTGAGGGAGGGCCCACGAGAATCTTTCATTTCTTTGTTGACCCAGCCCACTATTCTAGAGGAGGGATCACTAGATGTAAGTTTTAATTTTAGTTCAATCAATTTGTAATTTTATTATGCTATCATCCTATTTTGTAGATTTATTACTCTATGTTGCACCACTCTACTAATCTCATTATTGCAAATATATATTTATAGGTCAGAGTTGGTATTGCTCGCATGGTCCCTTCACTACCTAGGACTTATGCTAGGACACTTGATCGTGGTAGGCGATCGAGAGACCAGGTACAAATATTTGTATTCAGTTATAATTTTAATTAAATTAGTGTTTGAATTACGAATTATATATATATATATATGTACAAATCATATAAAGTAAGCAATCTAACTTTGGTTTGAACTCATTTTTTATGCAGGATCAATCAGAGCCCAACACTTGTTCAAAGAGGCTACATTTTGATGATCCCCCTACAGCATAGGATGTAGTTTTAGTTTTGTGGTCATTTAGAGATGACACTTGGCACATTTTGAGATGGCATATATGCCACATTGTACACCTTAAAACATTGATTTTGTAGACATTTTGAAATGGCATGTGCCATATTTGTATATGGACATACTTTTGATACATTTGATACATATATAGAACATGTTCATTTATATGTTATATTTGCATCATCTTTTGTATATACATATTTATTATTCATGTTTATGGAATTGAATGGTGAAGTTATATCTTAACTGTGATTATCATTATGATTTAAATTATATCTTGTTGAAGTTACATTTGTTTTTCTTTACTCTAGAATATCCTGTTCATGGAGCTTATTATGTTTGAGGTTTAACTTCTATAGATTTCTGGTGCTTAACTTTCCCTGTGCCTGAGACGATGATGAGGCCATCAATACCAATACTGAAGATCATTTCTCTGCAAAACAAAAACCATGCCATCTTCTCTCCATCACTAAATTAAAACTTCAATCACTGCTAATATGAGAGTTTCATTTACCACTTCTAAGAATTTTCGTATACAAATTCTATACCATCAACTATGTCGCTATTTTTCATTGTGTGCGCATTCAGTCTCATACTTGCATTGCTAATTTCATATATTATCATTTTCAATGCTTTTTGTTCGCACTTATAATAATTTTAACTGCCGGCAATAATGTTTCGATATCATCGTGTATGTAGGAGCCTTCATTTCATGCTATAAAAAATATCCATTATCGTATAAGCTTATGGTCTTCATTTCCAATCTTTGATATTACCATTGACACATATGACATGTGACTATTGACTTTTCCATTGTGTATAATATATGATTGCTTGCACAACATGATATCCCTCAGACTTACAAAAACACATCTCTTGAATATATCGTCTCTCAAATGTTCATTGAACGATTTTAATACTACCTTCGAACTATGCTCAGCACTGTGTATATTTATTTTTTATTACTACATGGCTCCTTCGAATGTCTTCATATGCATATGTTTAATCAATCTTTAACTCATGTTGTGTTCACTTCATTTGATGAAGTTGCTGCTTCATGGGTTGATTATTGCTGACTGGACATTCATGATGAGTTTTACTTTACCGCCTCTTGTAATATTCTTCCAAATAATATGTTTGTCATCTTTTTAATATGCTGCAGCTGTTAACATCTATGAGGAAATGAAATTTATTTGGGTTGACTTTGATCATTAATTGCTTGTGTGTATACTTCACTCCATTCGAATGCTGATATGATGCTTAATGTTAAAATGTTTCCAAGTTGCATACTTGTTGACGCTATTTCTTCAATAGTCTTTGCTATATGTCCTAGTTTTTATCTCCACTTAATAGTATGTGTTCGTATATCTTGTGAGCAACCAAAAAACCTTCAATGACATCAATGACAACCTTATCAAATCTCCAACATTATTTCTCAAATGGAGGCCCTATTTTTTGTAAAAAATTAAGGCTCCATCAGGCGGAATGAGGTTGTCACTGGTGTTTACCCGGTCAATCAAAGTTGATGGAGTAGATGGTTCAATGCCAGGTTAGATGGTTTGAAAGATACGTTGCTGATCCACTTTCAACTGACCCTCACTGCAAGTTTTGGCATCGACTGAGATCACCTTGCCAAATGCAAATGAAGTTGAATCGCCCAAAAATGAGAGAGGTTATTGTAGACCTCAAAAACATGATCCCGTAGCACCTAATGATTTTTTGATACCTCTCACGAGGTCTAAGATACGAGCCCTAGAAGATCACTGCGCAATCATGCTTAGTGCACCTTGGGGTCACTTGGGTCGAGCGTGGTCGTGAGCATTTTGGTGACTCTATGGGTAGAACAGGGTTGTCACTGGCATTTACCCGGCCAACTAGAGCTGATGGAGTAGACAGTTTGATGCCAGGTTGGACGGTTTGAAAGATACATTGTTGAGCCACTTTAGCCTGACCCTCACTGCAAGTTTTGGCATCGAATGAGATCACCTTGCCAAATGCAAATGAAGTCAAATCACCCAAAAAATGAGAGAGGTTATTGTAGACCTCAAAAACATGATCCCGTAGCACCTGATAGTTTGTCGATACCTCTCATGAGGTCTGAGATACAAGCCCTAGAAGATCGCTGCCCAATCGTGCTTAGTGCACCTTGGGGTCACTTGGGTTGAGTGTGGTTGCGAGTGTTTCGGTGACTCTGTGGGCAGAATGGGGTTGTCACTGGTGTTTACCCAGCCAACTAGAGCTGATGGAGTAGACGGTTCGATGCCAGGTTGAACAATTTGAAAGATACGCTACTAAGCCACTTTTAACTGACCCTTACTACAAGTTTTGGCATCGACTAAGATCACCTTTCCAAATGCAAACAAATTCAAATCGCCCAAAACTGAGAGAGGTTATTGTAGACATCAAAAACATGATCCTGTAGCACCTAACAATTTGTCAATACCTCTCACAAGGTCTGAGATACGAGCCACAGAAGATCACTGCTGGTTTGAAAGATACGTTGCTGAGCCACTTTCAATTGACTGTTAGTGGTATGTTTGAAATTTGAACTGTGAAATTAATCATGATTAAGCTTGTGAAATTTGAACTATGGAGCTTATTATGTTTGAGGTTTAACTTTTATAGATTGTTTGAAATGATAAAAAATAATATCCTTAAAGCATAAGAAACAACAATCAAACATGTAAGAATTCAAACCATGCAAATGACATAAGTATATGACATGTAAGATCCCTTCTTGGCACTATTGGTCACCCATACATGATTTTGGTCATAAGTCCTTATGAACAGTTTTAGGACATTTAACTTTTAAATCAAATTGATTGTTACAAATTGCCATTATAGGCTTCAAAAGATCTCAATTAACCATTAAGGATCCTTTTCTCCTTCTATCTCTGATTGGATCCATGGCGACCATAGGCATCTTCATAGGTGCTCCTGCACAAGTTACAATCCACATACAAAACCAAGTTTATTGACTCAAAATACAATCTAAGAAAGGTCAAATTAATGTATTGAAATTAAGCTTAACAAACTTAGAAAAAAATGCACTAAGTTAACTTATTACCTAGTCAAGTGTTCTTGAAGGGTCATCTCTTTACTTCAAGGTCTCCAATAGTGCTTCATGATCAGTAGTAGTAATAGTCCAAAGTTCTTTTGTCTTTGGTCTTCCTTGATGCTTTGACAACTTGACATTTGTTGCTATAACAAGGTGTGAATACATGAGAATAGTTTTGTGCTTCTCATAGTCTTCAAATGCGGGAACTCCATTCTTTCTAATCATGTATTTTTGCAGCCATGTTCCTGCAACAACAACTAAACTAGTAGGATATGTGAACCCATCACCATCTGTCATCGGTTTTACAAGCTTTTGTTTACCTTGTACACAATGTGCTAACTATAGAAACTAAGAAACATAGTTTCACAGAACGCCAAGAACACCTGCATGCAAGAATACCTGTTGCTGAAAGGAAGCCAGAGAAGACAAAAAAGAAAGAGCTTGGAAATCTCAACAGTGTGAGAGAAAATTTTATTCCAAGATGAAAAAACATAATTACAAGAGTTCAACCTATAAGGTGAACAAAAACCCTAAAAAGGAAAAAAGCTAGGTTGCGCAATATAATTAATATAAAATATTAATTATATGCACCTAAAAGAAAGCTTAAGTGAAAGTAGAGTACGTAGACAACTTAATAATTAAATCAAAATGATTTAATTAATAAGTGAAGATAAATAGATACTCTAACACCCCCCCTTAAGTGAAGCTCAAGAGGTAAGCTAACCTAGCACAGCTATGAAAGCAGGAAAAAAGGGTATCGGCAACAAGGCCTGATCAGGTACCCAGAACAAGGAAATCTCTATGAACTAGAGAAAAAGGAGAAAACCCAGTGGGAAAAACCCCTCTCCAAAAAGAGATAGAACAAACATGCTGAAAAAAAAACATGAAGGAAGGTAGGCCTCAAGAAGACCCCCCAAGGATAACTTCTATCACCCCAAGCATAGAACGCAACTGAAGATAGCGTGGAGATGTAAAAGGTTTAGTGAAGATGTCAGCAACCTGTGCGTCAGTGGGAATGTACTCCAAAGAGAGAACACCATCGTGAATCTACTGACGGATAAAATGCATATGAAGCTCAATGTGTTTAGTGTGCTGATGCTCCACCGGGTTGCGAGAAATGTGAATAGCACTTTGATTGTCGCACCACAGAACTGTGGGACAATCAAGAGGAAACCCAAACTCAGTCATCAACTGTCGAAGCCATAAAATCTCCTGACTAGCATGCACTGCTGCTCTATACTCAGCCTCTGTAGATGATAGTGCATGAGCATGCTGCTTCTTGCATGACCATGTGATAGGACCAGAGCCAAGACAAAAAACAAAGCCAGAAGTAGACTTTCGATCATCAACATCACCAGCCCAATCTGAGTCAGTGAAGCCAACAATGTGAAGAACCCCTGATGTGTAATGAATGCCATACATAAGAGTGCCCTGAATGTATCTCAAAATACACTTGGTAGCTTTCCAATGACTCTCATGAGGCTCATGGGAGAATCAAGAGACTAGACCAGCAGCAAAGGAGAGATCAGGATGAGTGTGTGTTAGGTACAACAAACTACCAACTAATTGCCGATATAATGTAGGATCCACTGAAGGCGAAGTGCAAGAGGTAGACAAGGTAACACCAGACTGAAAAGGTGTGAGAGATGGCTTGCAATCAAGCATATCAAAGTGCCGAAGCATGTCAAGAACATACTTCTGCTGGTAAACAAAGATCCCAATAGAAGACTGAACAATCTGAAGACCAAGGAAGTAGTGTAATAGACCAAGGTCAGTCATCTCAAACTACTCCATTAATGCTCACTGAACATCCCGAATCATAGAAGATGAGCTACCAGTGATGAGAAGATCATCAACATAGAGTACAAGGATCACAACCTCATCCTCAAGAGGCTGAATGTCGACTATAGGATCAGAATGGCATCGGGTGAATCCTGTGGAAAGCAAGAAAGAGTCCATTTTCTCATACCAAGCCCGAGGGGCCTATTTGAGACCATACAAAGAATGCTAAAGTCTACAAACCAAGGAGGAATCCTGCACAAATCCTGGAGGTTGCTCCATGTAAATCTCCTCAGTGAGATCACCGTGCAAGAATGCACTCTTCACATCCATCTGAAAAATGGGCCATCCCTGAGAAGCTATGAGGGATAAGACAAGGCGGATAGAATTCATCTTGGTGACAGGGGCAAATGTCTCAGTGTAATCAATACCCTCAACCTATGAAAAACCCTTCACAACAAGATGTGCCTTATACTTATCAATAGAACCATCAGCAGCAAACTTAGTACGATACAACCACTTGCATCGCACTAGTTTTCTTCCCTTAGGAAGAGAACAAAGATCCCAAGTGTGATTCTTCATCAAAGAAGAATACTCCTCCTCCATAGCAATGTCCCACTTAGTATGTCCTGTCACTGCTAAAAATGTCTGAGGATCATCACAAATGGCATGACTCAGAAGACTAGAACCCGCAGTATGAGACCGGGTGCGATGGGAAGTGGAAGGGTCACTAGCTAGAGATCCTGCAGCATCAACTGTAATACGAGCCCATCTAGGCATATGTGGAGGATCCTATGGTGGAGGTAAATGGGGATCACCAAGATCATCATCCTCATCATCTTAAAAAGAGACTGGAAGTGATGAGGGAGTAGTGGTAAGTGAAGTAGACTCGGGGAGCTGGATATCTACTGTAGGAAGGTGCTCATCAAACTGGACATCCCGTCGAAACAGGACCTCTCTGGTGGCAGGATCAAACAACCTGTATGCCTTAACATCCTCGCAATAGCCAACAAAAATGAGATGTGGACTCTTCTGCTCCATAGCTCTCCTCTGAGCATCAGGCACAAAAGCCCATGCTTCACTACCAAAAACTCGAAAGGAAGATACGTCAGGCTTGACATGAGACCAAGCCTCCTCAGGAGTCATATGTCAAACTGCCTTGTGAGGCATCCCATTCTAAATATAGTTGGCACAATTGACTACCTCTGCCCAAAAAAATGAATCCATGGACTTGGACTATATCATACAATTAGCCATCTCCCGAAGTGTTCTGTTCTTTCTTTTAGCCACACCATTCTACCGAGGGGTGTAGGGCATTGAAAACTGATGCTGAAGACCATGTTCAGAGCAAAAATCCCTAAAAGCTTGGTTCACATACTCCCCCCCATTATCTGTGTGTAGTCGCCGATTAGAAAGACTAGATTGCTTCTCCACAAATGTTTTAAAGACTCAGAAAGAATCAAAGACATCAAATTTGTACTTCAAGAAGTACACCCATGTGCACCTGGAGAAGTCATCAATGAAAGTAAGCACATATCTGGCACCAGAAAAAGGAGTAGGAAATGACATGAGGTCACTATGAATCAAATCCAATGGTGCCAAAGCACAAGTAGCACGTCCATGAGGAAAAGGATCTCTATGTTGCTTGCCAAGAACACAACCTTGGCAAACCCCATCAGTGCAAGTAATCTATGGAAGCCCAAGAACAAGTGCCTGTGTGCTCATCTACTGAAGATATCTGTAATTGACATGACCTAAATGCTCATGCCAAAGTCTACTCACTGAATCTGCATGTGCAATAAGACAGGAACCTGTACCATCAGAAGACTCAAATCCATCAAATTTGTATAGGTGGGATGCAGTGTCAACACTCCCAGTAGCCACAATCATATCAGAATCATGTAAGTCCCGAATAACCACATCATGTGGTGAGAACTCAACTATCTTACTAGAGCCAAAGTGGAAAATCTGATAGATAGACAATAGGTTCATCAAAATGTCAGGGACAAGAAGAACATTCTGAAGAGAACCCCCAGCTAATGCAATAGAACCAGCACCCAAAACAGAGAGGTGACATGAGTTCCCAACAACAATCTATGAAGTAGCACAAAGAGCAAGTGAGGTAACCAACTGTTGAGTGTAAGTCATCTGATGAGAGGCACCAGAATCAAGAATCTAGGTGGGCCCAGAGGTCATTTATCGTGCAGTAAGAGCATGACCTTTCCCTGTAGGGGAGGGTGTGGACTAAGGGGCTAAAATGTGATGCTCCTCCATGGCTTCCTCTAAAGCCTCCAAATGTTTCCAACACCTAGAAATGGGATGTCCATCCTTGCCACAAAAGCTACAGGTCTCAACTGATTTCTTCTTAGTCTTGGAGGTAGACTCAGTAGACTTTGAAGAAGATTTACCCTTTGAAGAGTCGGTTGGAAGTTTTGGATTAGTTTTCTGTGCAGGTTTGGAGGAAGACTCATTGCCTGCTAAATCTTTCTTTGGTTTAGCTTTCTATTTTGGTTTCCCCTGTGAAGACTGAGCAACCAATGCTTGGCTTGAAGAGCCAGAAGCATCCATCTGTTCGATCTTTGCCTGTTCCCATGTCAACTGATAACAGAATGTCTCAAATGAAGGCATGGTGTGTCTAGTACCCAAAGCATCCATGGTGGAGTAGAAAGTGGAAGAAAAGATCTGAAACTGTCCTCGCAACATTGAGAGTTTCAAATAGATACACTCATCATCAGTCTTGATTTTCCCACATCCCTGCAAAACTGTACGTAGAGACTTGAACTTCATCAAAAAGTCCTCTATAGTGGGGAAATCAAAAGAAGTCAAAGAGGTCAACTCTGCATCAAGCTGAAGCTTCCTGAATTTGTTCACTGTACCAAACAAGGTGGAAAACTTGCCCCAAATAGCCCTAGGAGAGGTCAAACCTTCTAGGTGAAACAGGAGACTGTCGGAGATGTTCAGTGCAATCAAACCCATGGCTTCATCCATTTGGTTTCTGTACTAAAGAATCTCAAAGGGATGCTGCAGGACAGGCTGGTTCTCATCCAGACATGACCATAAGCCACGTGACATAAGAAGCCTAGTCATGTGTGCTTTCCAAGTATGATAATTATGCAGTGTAAGTCGGGCCACAGAGGGATCCGACATTGAGAGGAGACAAAAGTAGAAGGGTCTTTGCTGAAGTAAATTATAGAAAGAAAAAACACCCCCCCCACACAACGTATAAATCAACCCCCCTGTACAACAAATAACTGAAAACACAAAAAAAATAGGAGAAAACCTGGACTCTAGATGCAGAGGAGGAAAATAGAAGCCTCAACTTTGACACAAAAAAGAGAACTCAAATGGCTGAATCAGCAAACCAAACCAGCATCATTGCATCCATCTCGAAAAGACCTTTCCGACGATATATCATATGTCAATTTTTGATTTCGTATGAGCCCTGTAGGAGCAAAAATGCCCAAGTACCCCCAAAATGCAAGCTCTCTGGAAAAAACTAGTGATGGCAAAAAAGTTGACAGCCGTATGACTGTCATGGGCCTGTTGCTGATGTTAGCATGATGTCATCCTGGAAAATTTAGGGTTGCCAGAAACTTTGTAAAATTCACCGAAAAATAAAATCCAGCACTGGAAAAATACTGATAAGTGACGTCAGCAGGTGATGTCACCTACTGCAGGTGGCTAGGCGGAGGTTGGGCGGCAGCCAGTGGGTGGCGGGGTGGTGTAGCGGTCGAGCGCTGGTGGCCGACGGTGGCAGTGGCATGGTGGCGACCGAGCGCTGGTGGCCGGCTAGGCGCCAGTGGCGCAATGGCGGCCGGCTGGGCGCCGGTGGTGTGGTGGTGGCCGGCTGGGTGCCAGTAGCGTCGTGCCGGTGCGGTGGTGGCACATTGAAAACTAAGAAGAAAACCCTTTTTTTAAATTTTTTTTTCTTGAAAAACATGTCCGTACGGCCCTTGGAGGCTGAAAAATTCACCCAGAAGCCCCGGAGGCCAAATAGATCAAATTTTATATGGAAATAGGGGTTTTTGGGCCTTCTAAATGCAATCGTGAGGTTGGTTTTAGCCCAAAGTGCTCCAGAAAAAAGAGACCCCCTAGATCCAATAAAAAAAACTAAAAGAGAACCAGAAAAACTGTGGCTTTCATCTTCAAATGCAGCTCCAAAAAACCTCAGACCAGGCAGCAGCAAGGAAGCTCTGATACCATGTAGAAACTGAGAAACATAGTTTCACAGAATGCCAAGAACACCTGCATGCAAGAATACCTATTGCTAAAAGGAAGCCAGAGAAGACAAAAAAGCAAGAGCTTGGAAATCTCAGTGGTGTGAGAGAAAATTGTATTCCAAGATGAAAAAACATAATTACAAGAGTTCAACCTATAAGGTGAACAAAAACCCTAAAAAGGAAAAAAGCTAGGTTGTGCAATATAATTAATATAAAATATTAATTATATGCACCTAAAAGAAAGCTTAAGTGAAAGTAGAGTATGTAGACAACCTAATAATTAAATCAAAATGATTTAATTAATAAGTGAAGATAAATAGATACTCTAACACTAACCAATAATCTGACCTCTCATCATTCCCCTGCGATGCAACCAATGCAAAAACATCTCTTGGCTTCAGAAGATCGGAAAGATGGTCATAGTCAACTGAAGTGTCCATGTCATCATTTCTTATAGACAGTGTCAAAGATAAAGGAGTCAGATACTGTGGAACCCATGTATCCAGACACTCACTTGACTTGCAATGATCCCAATCATACTGAAAACACATGGGGCAAAAACAAGCCAACTCTCATGTCCAAATGGTCCATGTACTACTATTGGAGCTTCGGAATGAATGCATTTTTCAAGAGTCTTTCACTGTTTGACAATCCAATCTATCTCCTATATTTCCCTCCTCAACCAACCAAAAGAATCTACGCACTGTAGAATGAAGAGTCCCCCCCTATGACAATGCTAAAGTACACCAATCAACAATAGAATGAGCATCAAGGAGTACAACACCTGAAATCCTCAATTGCTCCTTAACTAGAGCTCTCTTCACACACGCACCTGCTCCCCTTTCCCATGCCCTGACTAAAAAAAACTCCAAATATGAGGTACACCTCTCTCCACATGCATTCTACACAACCAATAAAATATTTTGGCATTCTTAAATTGACCAGTGCAATTATCCGACCAAATTAGATGCCTATCCATAGCAATACCATTTTCCTACAAGAAGTCAAAATAGTTCTGGAAACAATGTTGAACAAACTCATGAGAGTGAGACCTGTCGTCACTCATATAAAAATGGTACTCTCTGATTATCTTTCGCTCATCTTTTGTGCTATCAGGGGAATGTCTATATGTCATGTGTACAAAAATAGCAACCTGAATGGAATTTTAATATTGAGCTTGAATCTCATTTTGGGGCTGTAATGTATAGTTCTCTGCAAAGTCTACAACAGATATAATAGTTCCACTAGGGAAAGTGTCCTTACATGTCCTGAATTGTTGATCCAACCATTGAGACCTGTGACTATTCCTTGCATACTTGTAAAAAAGATTTGTCTTGAAATCTGAGATAAAATCAACAACATTGTATTATTTTGCAACTAACTCACATCTAGAACCTTCACCTCCACTCTTCAATGTATATTTCACTATTTCATATACCTTTTTTTGGATGAGTGTCTTTCCAAAATTGTGTTCCAAACCCTCATGAAAACATGTTCTAAACTTGGACAAGCCACCACATTTTGAGCACTTGGCATTTAAGCAATCTTTTTTATAAAATAAACAACCATCATCTCTATGACATAAAAATTGATCTAGCAAGTCTCTTGATGATTTGGGAAGACCACTTGCACCACAATCCTCTAGCATTTCATTAGTATGCAAAGTAGAATGAATGGATCGTAATAATTCATGATACATTAAAAAATCAACATGATATTTGCAACAACATGTATTCCGAATCTTAAGGGGTACACAATAAAATGGCTTCATGGATTCAAAAGACCTTTGTGATATTTTCAATGTTGGATGTGTCTCACAAATTTTTTTATACAACATTATTTGACTTACCTCCACATAATGTTTAGGATGTGGAGTGCGGTCTCGATTGCCAACTCTCAACTTCAAGACATCCTTCACATTTGGTGACACTCTTGAGTTAGCATCCCAAAATTGTTGAATTTCATCCTTGACAACATCTATTAGATTCTGATCGAAACATGGAAGTCTCCCACCATAAGCCCATGTATCAATTTGAAGCAGATCATCAAGTCTTTCTCTTCTTGCAAGTGCTCTACCCAAAGTTTTACGGTCTATATTGAAGTCAACACAAGTTTGTCTCATCAAACGAGCCTTTCTCAACTGATGACTTACTAAGGACGTTGTAATAACCCTGCGAGCAACTCTCTTGTCTTTTTCTCTGCTAGTCTTCCCAATGCTATTGAGAGCTTTGAAAAGATTCTTCACAACAATGGCATTTTCCTCCATTTTCTTGTTCACATGAATCTTCAATTTCACAAGCACAGATTTCATCTTTTGCATCTTTAACAACTGCACAAAAATTTGAAATTTCTCAACCAATGTCTTGTTTTGAAAAAAATGATCATAAAGTCTTGAAGCCCACAACCTAACGGCTCTATGTGACCTCTTTCCTTCCCAATAATTCATAATGTTCTCCTCAATTTCAATTAACCATTTAGGTGTTCTTGAAAGCCCCGAATTTGAAGATTGATTATCTTTATTGCAAGGGACTTCATTTCGCATATAATTTGGAGATGTATAATGTTCATGTGGTTCTTGTGCAACATTTTCGTTCCCAAAGTCTATATTTTCAATCTCCATCTGTGCATTTTCAAATTGAACATCCTCTTCACTTACAACTACATTTACGGGGTCACCTTAATTAATGTTTAACATATCTTCTCTCTTTCTTCGGTGATTTTCCTTATCTTTTTCCCTATATGCTTGAATTTCATCATCTATCAGCTTCCTCTTGCATTTACCCTTTCAATGATTGCTGCTTCCCATGGTGAGACCACAAGTCGACAAAAATCAAACAATGGGCCTCAAATCATGTTTTTTGTTTTGCAACGCATGAAAAAAGTATGAAATCCCATGATTCTCTCGTCTGTGGGGATAGGGAATATTTTAGTCAAATATTACTTGGCAAAAATCATGTATCCGATTCCATATCGGGTACTCAATATTCTGAGGCTAATGAAAAAAGGGTGGGAGCAAATGAAAAAAACTAAACTTTTACATATATTGATGTCTATAAAATATATATAGAAAAGAGGCATATGATATATATAATGTATATTATATATATACTAATGTATTATATATACTAACATGTATATAATATATATATAATACATATACTAATATATTATATATAATATTACAAATTTTGGAGAATCTCTTGATGAAATATGGAAATTATAATCTTCCTCCTAGACCATACATTAATGAAGTTCTTCGTGCCTTAGCAGAGGAAGCCAACTAGATTGTTGAAGCTTACGGTACTACATACACAAATGAGGTATGTATTTTTGGCCTAAATATTTTTCTTGTTTCTTTTAGGTCTTTAAAGGTGGTCGACTAAATCTTTGTATTAAATATGCCTTTTATAGGCATCGTAAACCCTAGCTACATAGAATGGAGGCTTTGAAGACTAGTTCACTAGAGGCAGAGACAGAGACTTCCTAGGGGTCATGGGGACATGCTAGGACTCCTAGTATGGACACCTTAAGACACGCATGAGCATTCAAATGTGTCAAAATGGGTCACGGGGACTCCATAGGGGTCCTAACGCATGATAAGGCATACTAGGACCCCTAGGGAGTCCCCAAGACCCATTTTGTCACATTGGAATGATCAAGTGTGTCTTAAGGGGTCCTACGACCCCTTAAGATACACTTGAGCATTCCAATGTGTCAAAAGAGGTTATGGGGACTCCCTAGGGGTCCTAATGTGTGATAAGGCATACTAGGACCCCTAGGGAGTCCCGATGACCCCTTTTGATACATTGGAATGCTCAAGTGTGTCATAAGGGGTCTTAGGACCCCTTAAGACACACTTGAGCAATTGAATGTGTCAAAAGGGGTCATGGGGACTCCCTAGGGGTACTAACGCGTGATAAGACATACTAGGACCCGTAGGGAGTCTCCGTGAACCTGTTTGACACTTTGGAATGCTCAAGTGTGTCTTAAGGGGTCCTAAGACCCCTTAAGACACACTTGAGCATTCCAATGTGTCAAAATGGGTCATGGGGACTCCCTAGAGGTCCTAACACATGATAAGGCATACTAGGACCCCTAGGGAGTCCCCATGAGCCCTTTTGACACATTGGAACACTCAAGTGTGTGTTAAGGGGTCCTACGACCCCTTAACACACACTTGAGCATTCCAATGTGTCAAAAGGGCTCATGGGGACTCCCTAGGGGTCCTAATGTGTGATAAGTCATACTAGGTACCCTAGGAAGTCCCCGTGACCCCTTTTGACACATTGGAACCATCAAGTGTGTCTTAAGGGGTACTAAGACCCCTTAAGAAACACTTGAGCATTCCAATGTGTCAAAAGGGGTCATGGGGACCCCTTAAGACACACTTGAGTAATCCAATGTCTCAAAAAGGGTCATGGGGACTTCCTAGGGGTCCTAGTATACCTTATCACATGTTAAGACCCCTACGAAGTCCCCATGACCCCTTTTAACAAATTGGAATGCTCAAGTGTGTCTTAAGAAGTCCTAAGACCCCTTAAGACACACTTGAGCATTCCAATGTTTCAAAAGGGGTCATGGGGACTCCCTAGGGGTCCTAGTATGCCTTATCACGCATTAGGACCCCTAGGGAGTCCCCATGACCCCTTTTGACACATAGGATTGCTCAAGTGCACCTTAAGGGGTCCTAAGACCCCATAAGACACACTTGAGCATTCCAATGTGTCAAATGGGGTTATGGGGACTCCCTAGGGGTCCTAGTATGCCTTATCATACATTAGGACCCATAGGGAGTCCCCATGATCCCTTTTGACTCATTGAAACGCTCAAGTGTGTCTTAAGGGGTCCTAGGACCCCTTTAAGATAGACTTGAGTGTTTCAATGTGTCAAAAGGGGTCATGGGGACTCCCTAGGGGTCCTAGTATGCCTTATCACGTCTTAGGATCCCTAGGGAGTACCCATGACCCCTTTTGACACATTCAAATTCTCAAGTGTGTCTTAAGGGGTGCTAGGACCCCTTAAGACACACTTGAGAGTTCAGGCATACTACGACCCCTAGGGAGTTTCCATGACCCCTTTTGACACATTGGAACCCTCAAGTGTGTCTTGAGGGTTCCAAAGTGTCAAAAGGAGTCATTGGGACTCCCTAGGGGTCCTAGTACACCTTATCACACGTTAGGACCCCTAGGGAGTGCCCATGACACCTTTTGACACATTGGAACACTCAAGTGTGTCTGAAGGGGTCCTAGGACCCCTTCAGACACACTTGAGCATTCCAATGTGTCAAAAGGTGTCATGGGGACTCCCTAGGGGTCCTAGTACACCTTATCACACATTAGGATCCCTAGGGAGTCCCCATGACCCATTTTGACACATTGGAATGCACAAGTGTGTCTTAAGGGGTCATAGGACCCCTTAAGACACACTTGTGCATTTCAATGTGTCAAAAAGGGGTCATGGGGATTCCCTAGGGGTCCTAGTACACCTTATCAGGCGTTAGGACCCCTAGGGAGTACCCATGACCCCTTTTGACACATTGGAACACTCAAGTGTGTCTTAAGGGGTCTTAGGACCCCGTACAACACACTTGATCATTCCAATGTGTCAAAAGGGGTCATGAAAACTCCCTAGGGGTCCTAGTACACCTTATCACACGTTAAGACCACTACGGAGTACCCATAACCCCTTTTGAGACATTGGAATGCTCAAGTGTGTCTTAAGGGGTCCTAAGACCCCTTAAGTCGCACTTGGGCATTCCAATGATTCAAAAGGGGTCATGGGGACTCTGTAGGGGTCCTAGTGTGCCTTATCATGCTTTAAGACCCCTAGGGAGTCCCCATGACCCATTTTGACACATTCAAACACTCAAGTGTGTCTTAAGGGGTCCTAATACCCCTTAAGACACACTTGAGCATTCCAGTGTGTCAAAATGTCTCATGGGGACTCCCTAGGGGTCCTAGTACACCTTATCACTCATTAGGAACCCTAGGAAGTCCCCATGACCCCTTTTGACACATTGGAATGAGCATTCCAATGTGTCAAAAGGGCTCATGGGGATTTTCTAGGGGTCCTATTTCAACTTATCACACGTTAGGACCCCTAGGGAGTCACCATGACCCCTTTTGACACATTGGAATGCTCAAGTGTGTCTTAAGGGGTATTAGGACCCTTTAAGACACACTTGAGTGTTCCAATGTGTCACAAGGGGTCACGGGGACTCCTAAAAGGTCCTAGTACACCTTATCACGCGTTAGGACCCCTAGGGAGTCCCCATGACCCCTTTTGACACATTGGAAGGCTCAAGTGTGTCTTAAGGGGTTATAGGACCCCTTAAGACACACTTGAGCATTCCAATGTGTCAAATGGGGTCATGGGGACTCCCTAGGGGTCATCGTATGCCTTATCACACATTAGGACCCCTAGGGAGTCCCCATGACCCCTTTTGACACATTGGAAGGCTCAAGTGTGTCTGAAAAGGTTGTAGGACCCCTTAAGACACACTTGAGTGTTCCACTATGTCAAACAAGGTCATGGGCACTCCCTAGGGGTCCTATTATGCCTTATCACATGTTAGGAACCCTAGGGAGTCCCCATGACCCCTTTTGACACATTGGAATGCTCAAGTGTGTCTTAAAGGTTCTTATGACCTTTTAGGACACACTTGAGTGTTCTAATGTGTCAAAAGGGGTCATGGGGACTCCCTAGGGTTACTATCGCGTGATAAGGCATACTAGGACCCCTAGGGAGTCCCCGTGACCCTGTTTGACACATTCGAATGCTCAAGTGTGTCTTAAGGGGTCCTTCGACCCCTTAAGACACACTTGAGCATTCCAATGTGTCACAAGGGATCATGGGGACTCCCTAGGTATCCTAACACATGATACGGTGTACTAGAACCCTTAGGGAGTCCTCGTGACCCCTTTTGACACATTGGAATGCTCAAGTGTGTCTTAAGGGGTCCTAAGACCCCTTAAGACACATTTGAGCATCCCAGTGTGTCAAAAGGGGTCATGGGGATTCCCTAGGGGTCCCAACACATGATAAGGTGTACTAGGACCCCTAGGGAAACCCCATGACCCCTTTTGACACATTGAAAAACTCAAGTGTGTGTTAAGGGGTCATAGGACCCCTTAAGACACACTTGAGAATTCTAATGTGTCGAAAGGGGTCATGGGGACTTCCTAGGGGTCCTAATGCATGATATGGCATACTAGGACCCCTAGGGAGTCCCCATGACCCCTTTAGACCCCTTAAGACACACTTGAGCATTCCAATATGTCAAAAGGTGTCATGGGGACTCCCTAGGGGTCCTAAGGTATGATAAGACATACTAGGACCCCTAGGGAGTCCCCATGACCCCATTCGACACATTGGAACACTCAAGTGTGCCATAAGGGGTCCTAGGACCCCTTATGGCACACTTGAGTGTTCCAATGTGTCGAATGGGGTCATGGGGACTCCCTAGGGGTCTTAACACGTGATAAGGGGTACTAGGACCCCTAAGGAGTCCCCATGACCCTGTTTGACACATTGGAATGCTCAAGTGTGTCTTAAGGGGTCTTAGGACCCCTTAAGACACACTTGAGCATTGTAATGTGTCAAAAGGGGTCATGGGGACTCCCTAGGGGTCCTAACGCGTGATATGGTGTACTAGGACCCCTAAGGAGTCTCATGACCCCTTTTGACACATTGGAATGCTCAAGTGTGTCTTAAGGGGTCTGAGGACCTCTTAAGACACACTTGAGCATTCTGATGTGTCAAAAGGGGTCTTAAGACACACTTGAGCATTCCAATGTGTCAAAAGGGGTCATGGGGACTCCCTAGTGGTCCTAACGCATGATAAGGTGTACTAGGACCCCTAGGGAGTTCCCATGACCCCTTTTGACACATTGGAATGCTCAAGTGTGTCTTAAGGGGTCATGGGGACTCCCTAGTTGTGCTAAAACATGATAAGACATACTAGGACCCCTAGGGAGTCCCTGTGATTCTGTTTGACACATTGGAATGCTAAAGTGTCTCTTAAGGGGTCCTGTGACCCCTTAAGATACACTTGAGCATTCCAATGTGTGAAAGGGGTCATGGGGACTCCCTAGGGGTCCTAACGCATGATAAGGCATACTAGGACCCCTAGGGAGTCCCTATGATGCCTTTTGACACATTTTAATGCTCAAGTGTGTCTTAAGGGGTCCTAAGACCCCTTAAGACACACTTGAGCATTCCAATGTGTCAAAAGGTGTCATGGTAACTCCCTAGGGGTCCTAACATGTGATAAGGCATACTAGGATCCCTAGGGTGTCCCCATGACCACGTTTGACACATTGGAATGCTCAAGTGTGTCTTAAGGCGTCCTAAATTTGACCCCGTTTGACACATTGGAATGAAAACAAAATTCAAGGATGAAATTGATCTAAATTTGAAGAAGGTAAATGCAAAAATGTGATGCACAAAGGGATTCTAACACAAAAATCAAAAGAGGAAATGTCATAAGTCAAGTTCACCAAAATGTATAGAAGAAATGGTAAGAAATTCTAAGATGTAGATTACTTACCAGTTCCTACATACATTGGAATCAAAAACCACCACAAAGTGAATATGATTAGCACGACCAAGAGAGAAAGGGAGCTAATGCAAGATCTACACAAATGTAGGGTTTTTGATTCCTTAATAGAAATAATAAGGAAATAAAATGTGAATGACATATCTGATCTAGGAAAGTGAGAGAAAGGTGAAAGAGATAGGAACAAGTGCACCTATAAACAAGATGGAGAGAGTAGGACTTGGAATCTGAATCTGACTACCATCAGAATCTCAGATCCTACTGTAACTTCAGATCTGGAAGAAAGAAAACCCTAACTTTTTTCTCTATAAATTTCACTAAGAAATGGCAAGGATAATTTGACCTGTTCTTGGAAAAAACTACTAAAATCTTTTCAAATTTTGCAATTGCACTTGTATTCAGATCCAGAATCATAGCTCTGCAACTAATTGCTGCACACTGAAAAATGGGGAAGAAGGTTCAAGAAAGAGGTTTTCCTTAGTCAAACCCTTGTCCTAAGAGACCTCTTAAGACACACTTGAGCATTCTAATGTGTCAAAATGGGTCATGGGGACTCCCTAGGGGTCCTAACATGCGATAAGGCATACTAGGACCCCTAGGGAGTCCCCATGACCCTGTTTGACACATTGGAATGCTCAATTATGTCCGAAGGGTTCCTAAGACCCCTTAAGACACACTTGAGCCCTTTTGACAAATTTGAATGCTCAAGTGTGTCTTAAGGGGTCCTACAACCCCTTAAGACACACTTGAGTGTTCTGATGTGTCAAAAGGGTTCATGGGGACTCCCTAGGGGTCCTAACACTTGATAAGGCATAATAGGACCCCTAGGGATTCCCCATGACCCTGTTTGACACATTGGAATGCTCAAGTGTGTCTTAAGGGGTCTTATGACCCCATAAGACACACTTGAGCATTCCAATGTGCCAAACGGGGTCATGGGGACTCCCTAGGGGTCCTAACATGTGATAAGGCATCCTAGGACCCCTAGATAGTCCCCGTGACCCCTTTTGACACATTGGAACACTCAAGTGTATCTTAAGGGGTCTTAGGACCCATTAAGACACACTTGAGCATTCCAATGTGTCAAAAGGGGTTACAAGGACTCTGTAGGGGTCCTATTATGCCTTATCATGTGTTAGGACCCCTAGGGAGTCCTCATGACCCCTTTTGACACATTGAAACACTCAAGTGTGTGTTGAGGGGTCCTACGACCCCTCAACACACACTTGAGTGTTCCAATGTGTCAAAAGGGGTCATGGGGACTCCCTAGGGGTCCTAGTATGCCTTATCACATGTTATGACCCCTAGGGAGTCCCCATGACCCCTTTTGACACATTGGAACACTCAAGTGTGTCTTAAGGGCGCTTAGTACCCCTTAAGACACACTTGAGTGTTCCAATGTGTCAAACAAGGTCATGGGGACTCCCTAGGGATCCTAGTACGCCTTATCACGTGTTAAGACCCCTAGGGAGTCGCCATGACCCCTTTTGACACATTGGAATGCTCAAGTGTGTTTTAAGGGGTCCTAAGACCGCTTAAGACACACTTGAGTGTTCCAATGTGTCAAAAGGGGTAATCAGGCCTCCCTAGGGGTCCTAGTATGGCTTATCATGCGTTAGGACCCCTAGGGAGTCCCCATGACCCCTTAAGACACACTTGAACATTCCAATGTGTCAAAAGGGGTCATCGAGACTTCCTAGGTGTCCTAACATGTGATACGGCATACTAGGACCCCTAGGGAGTCCCCATGATCCATTTTGACAAATTGGAACACTCATGTGTGTCTGAAGGGGTCCTAGGACCCCTTAAGACAGACTTGAGCATTCCAATGTGTTAAAAGGGGTTATGGGGACTTCCTAGGGGTCCTAACACATGATAAGGTGTACTAGGACCCCTAGGGAGTCTGCATGACCCTTTTGGACACATTGGAATTCTCAAGTGTGTCTTAAGGGCTCTTAGGACCCCTTAAGACACACTTGAGCATTCCAATGTGTCAAAAGGGGTCATGGGGACTCCCTAGATGTTTTAACGCATGATAAGGTGTACTACGACCCCTAGGGAGTCCCCATGACCCAAATGAGATGTTAGTGAATGACTTCTTGCTATTACTACTCTTCCACCAGATCCAGATTTCAACCCTTTTGTGGATCTACAGGTTCAATCACAAGCCCACAGAATTGGCCAAGAGAAAAATGTGATTGTATATCAACTGATTACAAAATGTTTAGTGGAGGAGAAAATATTGCAATGATCAAGAAGAAAATTGGCTATGGAAAATCTAGTTATGAATTCTGTTAAGAATGAAACTATTAAGGAATTGCATGAATCAAAAACCATGAAAATAACCTTCTACAACAAAGAACATTCAAGCTATAGAATTTATTAACTTTGAATTTAAACATCTTATGAGCATTCATGGAAGAGATTTCATTAACATCCATGGAAGAAATTTCATTAAAACTTCAAACAAAATCATCTAAAAAAATTCATTAACTTCAAGCGAAATCATTTGAGACGGACAAAAACAAAATCATATTACTTAGAAATGGCAGAGAAATAAAATGAGATAAACCAAATTTATCAAATTCTTGCAATCCCCAGCTTCTCTCCGAGAGCAAAATGACAATCCATGGATCCAAAATTATGGTAAAAATTAAATTCTTCGAGTAAGTCATTTAGAAACGCATAGAATACTATAACGCATGATGATTTATAGAGAATTTATGAAGGACTATGTTGTGCAAAAGCCCGCAATTTGGGCTGCCATATCTCAGAGTACTGATGAGAAGCAATGGCAAAAGTCTGAGACAGAGGTGGCACCAGCATTAAAGCGACAAGACATTCTTCATAATATCAGGGCTGCGCCATCAAAACGGCAAGGCTTTCCACATAATTTTGCGCCGCCGTTGATCTCTTCTTTAAATTTATTAATGCAGCTAGTTCTACAGTGCTTGCATAATTTCCAGTACAACTGCGCATTTTACCAAACCCTTCCCCGCTCTCCATAATCTTCAGCCGGTTCAAAGATCCATCCGGTTGTTCTTGTTTAACCTCCCAATGACTCTATTGAGCTGCTAAATTATCAACAGGCATGAGTATAATTTTCCGGTGACCATAATCTATTTCAAGAACCTTTGCAATTTAGTGTTCCGATTGAAAAAGTAGGGAAAGATGCCATTTCACAGCCACATGTGATGGAAATAGAGTGATTCTCTTGCCCTCTGGTTCTATAATCTGCCTCCAGTGAACTATTCTTCAAAGCCTCCATTTTTGCTTAGCTAGGGTTTTCAGCGCCTGTAAAAGGCACAACTATGCCCCTGTAGGGACTCATGCTAATGCTCAGAATCATATTAAATAATATTTAAAATGTAAAATGTATATTATATAATATTTAATATATAATATATAATCTAATATATAGTTTTTGATATTAATATATAATTAAATAATATTTAATGTAACATGTATATTATATAATATTTAATATATATAATATATAATCTAATATATAGTTTTTAATATTAATATATATTAAATAATATTTAATGTAAAATATATATTATATAACATTTATTATATAATTGATATTATATAATATTTAATATATCTAATATATAACTAATATATAGTTTATGAAGGATGGAGAAATGGGAGGGAGAAAGTGGAGGCAAAGTGAAAATTCAAAATTCTGTGTCATATTCAGGTAAATATCGGGTACCCGATTAGGCTCGATATTGCTTTGTGGACCAAACCTACATGGTCAACTATTGGAATGTCTCAAATACGTGTTTTTCCCCTGTTTCTCTAAGTTCCAGACTTTGACAATGTAGCTGACAACTTTTTTTTCACCCGAATTTGATAAAATGAAAAAGGTTATCTTAAGGAGATTATCAGCTTTCTATCAATATAATTGCTGCCAAATTTTGAATTCGGTAAGTAATTATTAGTTATTTTCTAATTGAGCTACCTCTAAAGTGCTGATTTATATACTGATTGAAAAATGACTATAACTTTCAAACTGTATAACATTTTTGAAATCCGAAAAATGCATCACATTCTATGCTTCGCCTACTATAAGGAATTTTTTTTTTTAAAAAATTTTGTAAAGTTTTGAATGAGTTAAGGTGGTCAGACATGGGATTTTTTTATTCTGAAAATGTTGTAGCAGAAAATTCATAATTAATTATTCTTTTGGAATAAAATTACAAAAAAATATGCCTCACATCTGGGCACGAGTCTACTACTTATATATAAAATCTTATAATAAAATATTATCATTTGATTATGATTAAGGTGGTCAGACATACACCTACTTCTTATTTTTTTCCTAAAATTTTTGTACTGCTGCATTGAAATCTATACTTTTCACCAATTATACTAACTTTTTCTTAAAAAAGGCCTAGTAGTTTAGAAACTAAATTCAATTTTCTATAGATTCTATTCTTACAACTTTTTGATATTAGGTTCATAGCTAGTTGAAATTTTCACATCAAGTTGACTAACCCTGATTTGCTGATTTTTCATTGCCACTTAAGGGCATAGTTTGGCCCCTCATGATCTTGCACATACCCTCCTACTGCTTTTATTCCTATCAGAGCATTTTGTCCACCTTGACCCATTCAGGGCCTTACAAGTACCTTAAGGGATGCACCGGTACAGTGTGGTACATAATGTTTGAATGAGTTGTGAAGCCTAACAAGGTTGTTCCTAATTTTTACTCATCTAACTAGAGTAGTTTGTGTAGATAGTTTGAGGCCATGATGAATGGTTTGAAAGATATGCAATGTAGCAACTTTCAACTAAGTCACACTACAAGATCTAGCATCAACTGCGATGTGGTTTCCAATTTCAAATAGCTTCAAATCTCCCCAAAAAATAATAGAATTTTGTGAATTCTGGCAACATGATCCTATAGAACCTAGCGGTTCAATTCTACATTGTACGAGTTCTGAGAACTAACCCCCTAAAGATTGTTGATTTTGGTGCTTAGTACATCTTAAGGAGCACTTCACTTTGGAGTGGTATGAAACATTCAAATGACTTGGTGATAAAAATGAGGTTGTTCTTGGTGTTTACTTAGCCAATTGGAGTTGTTAGCGCAGACAATTTGAGGCCACGATAAATGGTTTAAAAATATGTAATGTAGTAACTTTCAACTGAGTCATACTACAAGATTTGACATCGAATAAGATTGTGTTTCCGATTTCAAATGACTCTGAATCTCCCCAAATTATGATAAGATTTTGTAGACCTCAACAACATGATCTTGTAGCATATTACAGTTTGTTTCTATGTCGCATGAGCTCAAACAATGAACCCCTCAAGTTTGTCAATATTGGTGAGCTTAATGCACCTTAAGGAATACTTCACTCTAGAGTGGTTAGGAATGTTGTAGCCACTTAGTGAGCGTAATGAGGTAGTTCATAGTGTTTACCCAACCAATCAGAGTTTTTGGCATAGATGGTTTGAGGCCACAAAAAATAGTTGGAAAGATATGCATAGTTGTAACATTCAACTGAGCCAAGTTGCAAGTTCTGGCATCAACCAAGATTGTGTTGCCAATTTCAAATGACTTCAAATATTCCCAAATGGTGATAGAATTTTGTAGACCTAAGCAACATGATCCTATAGCACCTGATAGTTTGTTTCTTCATCACATGAGCTCTGAGAAATGACCCCCTAAATATCATCGATTTTGGTGCTTAATACACCTTAAGGAACACTTTGCTCAAGAGTGGTTAAGAATGTTCCATCCACTTGGTGTGCAAAATAGGGTTGTTCCTAGTGTTTACCTATCCAACTAGAGCTATTGGTTCAGATGGTTTGAGGCCATGCAAACGGTTTGAAATATATCCCCAGTTGCAACTTTTAACTAAGCTAAGTTACTAGTTCTAACATTGATCAAGATTGTTTTTCCAATTTCAAATGGCTTTGAATCTCCCCAAATAATGATAATTTTTTTAGACCCCAAGAACATTATCCTGTAGCATCTGAGGGTTTGTTTCTACATCACATGAGCTTTGAGAAATGGCTCCCTAAAGATCGCCTATTTTGGTGCTCAGTGGACCTTAAGGAACAATTTTCTTTGGAGTGGTTAAGAGTGTTCAAGCCACTTGGTGAGTATAATAAGGTGGCTCATACTATTTACTCAGCCAACCAGAGTTGTTAGCGTAGATGGATCGAAGCTAGGACATATGGTTTGAAAGATATTGTAGACACCGGAAAATCCTTCAGAAAATAAATTATTTTTGTTTTCTGAAAATCCTTGATGACATCATCATTTATTAATTAATTAATTATTTAATTAATTAATTTATTTTTATGGCATTTAATCCCTCTCTCTTAATTAAACATCTTTAATTAAGGAATCTAGCCTAAAAATGTCATTTGGACATTATCCCTAATTTATTAATTATTTAATTAATAAATTGCCCAAAAACTTCAAAAATAAATTAATTTATTTTTAATTTATTTTTTATCCCAAACTTGGCCAATTTCCTCTAGACCACTAACCTCTTCCAAAATCTTCTAATCCCTTCTTAATTTCGATTAAAAGGCTAATCCCCTCTTTTCTAACCCTAATCCCAAGGTTAAATATTTAATTAAGGTTAAATATTTAATTTTCATATTTATTGAAAATATTTTAATAAATATTCCTAAAACTTAAGCTTTTGGAATGAATAACTTTTATTCCATGAAACTAAGGAGAAATCTAGACTCTTCTAGAATCTTCTCAAATCCACCCTCTTCACCCATCCTAATCCTTTTCTTTGTCCTAATCTAATCCTAATCCTACCCTTAAACCTTTGTGCAATCCTAACCAAGCTTAAGACTTTCCTAAACCAAAGCAAAGTCTTTCCTTCCAAATATCTCAACCACAAAGCATTTATTGCTTCCCCAAAGTCTTCAAAGCCTCTTAAAGCCCATTCATTGCTCTTACAAGCATTTATTTGGAGAGTTATGAGCTTGGAGCCCCCTTTGTTGACTCCTCTTTGCCCTTCCCTTCATCCATTCACCTTGTGACATGTGTCACCTCCTGATTGGCTGAGAACTAGCACAATCCATGTGCTTCCCTTTGAGTGAATCTTGGCCTCTCTTAAGGATTTCAATCCTGGCCATTCATTCCTCCTACCCCAAGCCTTTAGAAATCCTATAAATACCCTCACTTCCTAAGGCAAATCATCTCTCAACTCTCAAACTCAATAGCAAAGTTATAATGTCATTTTCATTCTAGCATAAGCATAAACTCATCATTTTAGATCATTTTCAAGCTTAAATCACATCTAAATTAGCTTAAATGGATTAACATAGATTCATTTCTTGTTTTAATCTTAGTTCTTTCATTTAGCTTTGCATATTTGTGTGATCTTGAGGCCTTTGAGGCAAAATAGGTTCCTCATACCTATTTTGTGTCATTTTGGGTCTTCTTGATCCTCAAATCATCCTATTTTGCATGCTCCAAGTGCTTGAGTTTGCACACCCACATCCATTTATATCCAAGCATATCAAATGGTGCATGGGCGCATCCGTTTTAAGCTTAAACTGAGGTGGCTTTGATTTTAGTTTGTTTACCATTAAATTTGATTTGATTATATGCCATGACGTTTGTTTGTCTTTGGCCTTCAAAACAGGTTTAGGTGCACGCTCAAATCCTAGTCTACAGATATGCACAGTTGCAACTTTTAGCTGAGTCAAGTTGTAAGTTCTAGCATCAACAAGGATCATGTTTTCAATTTCAAACGTCTTCAAATCTCTCCAAACGGTGACAAAATTTTGTAGACCTTGATAACACAATCCTATAGCACATGATGGCTCATTTTTGTACATTACATGATCTCTGAGAAATGAACCCCTAAAGTTCGTCAATTTTGGTGCTCAATGCACCTTAAGGAACACTTCGCTCTGAAGTGGTTGGGAATGTTCCACACACTTAGTGAGTGAAACACTAGTATATTTGACCTTATTTTTCCACCAAAATTTATGACCAACAAATTAAAAGGTTTTGGTTGGTCGGATTATAAAAGGAAAAATTTGATTTGTTTTAATCCATGCCCATGTTGATCAAAATTTTGACCAATATCATGGTAGGCAAAATTGTGACCAACACAGGCATATCTTAAAAGGGGCTCAAATTTCACGAGGATGTCGGGGAAGGTGAAAAGGAGAAAGGGGAGAAAATAAAGGTTTTTATGAAGTCAGATTAGATCTCAAAAGTGAAAAATAAATGAATAGGTCCTAGGTGAGGAAATGAATAATGAGATTGGATGGAAAATGGAAAATCATGCCAAGAATAGAGAGCCAACCTTGACTTAAAGAAAGATTGAGGAAGGAGGAGGATCATAGAAAACACATTAGGTATGCATTTAAGTGTAATATGAGATCTCCTACCATAGAAAATACGCTAAAGTAGGCACAAAATTGTCTCATAAGTTAGGTGCTTACTTTTTAGGATGATATAAATACAAATTTCTTTTGGTGTATTCTCTCTAGTACAATTCTATGGTTGCTTTGGAAGGTTAGGAATAATGATCTTTTTGGTGTTCATGATAGAATGCTTTCTGAGTCTCGCATGAGACTCATAACCCATAATGTTATTTGGGAGGTAACAATTACTATGAGATTCATAAGAGACAAGTTTGAAAAGTTATTGCAGGATGGAACAATGAGGGTCTTCACTTGGGAATCTCACAAGGATACACATGGTCCAGGACATTAGAAGATAGAACCCCTTTTGAGATAGGTCTCAATAATTTCATGGCATAACTGGAAGACAAAAGAAAAAGAGAGAGAAGGGCACAAGTAGAGAGGGCCTAGCTATTGTGGCGGAGACAATGACCCCATTAGCTATTGCAAAGCCTAAGTTCCCTATGGTAGAGGAGGTGGTACTTCTAAGAAATTGGGACAAAGTTCAAAAATGGATGGAGGGACCTGGTAATTGGACAATGTGGTCCTTGGATACAAGGGAAGGATGATAGGTCCAAGACAATTATGTGTATGAGTTTCACTAACTATGAGTAATCACAGTATTATCTTGATGTATTTTGTATTTCATATGGAAATGTATATATTAGATATAAATAGTCTTAGTCCTTAGGATATTGTTTGAAGTATATGAGCTGATACACATGGTGTAATAGTTTGATTTGAACTTATTACAACGCTATGGCTATGGTCTCATACTAATCTTTGGATCAAAATTTTGTAATGTGATTATCTTATAATTAATAAAATAGAATAGAATAAATATAATTTTAATATTTAAAAAATCAAAATATTAGTAATGAAAAATAAATTTATGAAACTAATAAAAAATGTTTAAAATGTCATAATTAATATTTTAATATTCATATTAAAAATAATAAGAAAAATTAAAAATTTATTGATTATAAATAAAATAAAATCTATTAAAAATAAAAAGTTAATCTATAATTTGAAAACTTATTTAACTCAACTTATATATATATAATTACAATTATTTTAAAAAGTTATAGTTATTAACATATCTATCTCTTTAAAATCATGTATTGTAATTTGTTATTGAGTTGAACAATTTCTTTACCATTATCTTTTTAATTTCTTTCTTTTTAGTTTAATAAAATAATATTTATATTATATATTATAATACAATAATTATTATTCTTATAATTTCTTTCTTTTTATTTTAATATAATTAAAATTTATATTATATTATTATATAATAATTATTAAAATAATAGTTATTTATTAAAATTAATAAGATGCATCAAATTATGAGACGCTTTGAAAATTGTTTTAAAAAAAAGAGTTTCTATTGAAAGTTTAGTAATTAATTTAGTGTTGAGGTCCCTTGGTAAATAGAAAACGGGGAGTAGCTTAACGTGAAAAAACCAAGGAAAAGCGAAAAAACTGAAAAGCATGGGATGAAAACTGGTAAAAAATATGAACGAATTGGATCATCCTGATTTTCTTGTGGTCCTCTTTCACTAGCAAAATAAAAAGAGGTTATCACTCAAGTAAATATTATGTTTAGGTGTATGTCATAATCTTAATACTAGCAGTCATATGCTTTTGTACATGCAACAATGAGTTCATAAGAGATTTGATATTTGTAAAATTAGTTTGAAATTTTGAAGAATAAAAAATACATAAATAAATACAGAATTATTATTTTAGTATGTTAATGAATTAATTTATGATTTATCGTAAAGATAAAAAGTAAAATAGATATTCATTTTATAAGTTCAAAATAAATATGAATAACAAAAGAATCCACTATATATAATTATATTAAATTAAAAATTAAAATGAATTGTAAGAACTATTATTACTTAAAAATATTCTATTATAATTTTAAATCTTGTCATAAAAAAGACATGTTTCTACATATTATAAATTTTTAAAAATCAACTTCAAAACATAATACTATTTATGAATTTAATAAAAAAATTCAAACATTTCATCTTCAATTAATATCTAATTAATTTGCTCTTTCTAATTTTAAAACAAATGTTTCTATTATATATATATATATATATATATATATATATATATATATATATATATATATATATATATATATATATATATATATATATATATATATAATTTAAACTTTATTTTTATTATAATATTTTTTTAATTTTGAAAGCTTAAAAACTAAGTCATACATACATGCATTACATTAAGCTTAAAAAGCTAAATATTAGTTTCAAATTGATTACTAAAAAAATCCATTTAAGAACTTGTATAATCATTAGTTCTATTGATGTAATCAAACCTAATATTTCAACCAATAAATTGAATGCAAAGTCATTTAGTAAAGTGATTGAGAGATTGCATTTTTTTTTTCCATTCTTACATTTGAAAGAGTCATTTCCAATGCTAGGGATCTATGTATCAAGGATAAGCTTAACATTAAAATTATAAGGGAATTACAACCATTAGACACTGAATAAAAGAAGCAAATGACAAAGTAACATCCATCAAATCCATCAATGTCTGAAAAATATCACTATCTCGACTAAAAAAATTGCAAAACCATATAACTCCACTGTCACACCACCATTTTCTCATTGATTTTACAACATTATCTCATAAATAAATGTTAAAGTGAAAAACTAAAATGGTAAAATTGAAATGTCATTAGGAACTTGTAATATTAGCAACACAAAAAATACATTAGTAACATTTTTATGCTTCCATGTAAATTTTACTACTAGCAAATCAATGCTCAAAATATTTTACAAGGAGTCACTTTGAATTTAAAATAGAGTATACAAAATTAATCATTACAATTCTAAAATTTAGGATCCTTCAAATTTAAGATGTCAAATTTTTATCGAAAGCCAATTTTCAAGCTTGTATTTCTAAATTCTTACAAAAAATAAATATTAAAAATTTGTAACCCTAGATTTTATATCATAATTCTTCACAATCTTATTTATCTATATAAATCTAAATTTAAAAATAATTAAAAATAAATATCATCAAATAATCTTGATTTTAAAATAAAAATATAAAAATTAAAAATTGAATCAAAACTATTGGAAAATAAAAACTCAAATTCTTTTAAGATATATTAACAATTTGACAAATTAATCCGAAAAAAAACTTAAAAGTAAATCCAAAAACTAATAAAAAGAAAAGCAAGAGATGTTAAGTTTTCACCTCTGTACAATAACCGTTGAGTAAATACCTTTGTAGCTGACAGAAAGCAAAGCATCAGAGTCCCATTTTGTTTCAGTTTTCGTACTACCTATTTGGCCTTATTGGAAACTTTACAGCTAATTTCCAGGGAGCCTTTTGCATTTTCTTTTCCTCTCAAAATGATTAGTGGGCTATAAACTCTAATGATGAAAGTGAAATGTTACCAAATTTTTTGCAGAATATCTAATTATGCCGTAGCCGTTCCTTATTTGAAAGGGCTTGAGCAAAAATTGGTATCCAATGGTGGAAAATTGTGCAGGTAGAATGACTACCATTGAAACAATCTGATCCGTCCATTTTTACCACTTTACACGTCACCATGCACCCATCATTTGAACGTTTCCGTAAGACATGAACTTGACGCGCTGGCTATCGACTGCAGATTCGTAGAAAATATGCATTATGGCTGGTGAAAAAGGAAATATACCGTACAATACGGTAGTTGTAGTGCTTGTGAAGCACGAAATGCAGAAGAATTTTAAAGAAAAGAAATATGATTTTAATACTTTTTAATTTCAAACTTCTCGGCAATTTAGCGCAGCGTTAGTGGTTTCTTCATTTTGGATAAATGAAGAACTTATATATTTAATTTTTTATTAATATTTATATATTTATTTTTATTTTTTTTTAGAAAAATTAATAATAATAATTATATTTATAATATATAAATTAGTGATTTTAAAATATATAATAAATTTTTAATTAATATAATTATATTTGAAATAATATATTTAAATAATTTTAACAATTAATTATATGTATAATTTTTTTTTTAAAAATAAATTAAAAAAAATATTTTTATTTATAGTGTTAATTATATATAATTAACTTATTTTGTTACTTATATATTTGTTAAAGTTTACAAATCACATTATTAAAAAAATTCATATAATATTTATTATATTATATTTGTTATAATATAATTTATGTGTTATACTATAATAATTATTAAAATTAATTAATATGTAATTTGTTATGGGATATATATTTTGTTACTTATATATTTTTTAAAGTTTATAAATCACAATATTAAAAAGTTTTATATAATATATATTATATTATATTTTACTAAAAAATAATAATACTACTAGACCGTTGGAAAGACATCCTTTTGTGCCCTAGCCTGGTCACAGGATGTGATTAATGAAGAGGTTTTGGCCCTTTTGTGCCCTAGGTGTTTCACCTTTTCTTTGGAAGTTCTTGCCTCAGTTGATGGATGAATTTGGAAAAATGATACACATAGATGAGACTTCCCGCTTAGTTCCCAACTTGGATGCCAGAATGTTGATCTCCATTAAACCTGGGATTGACATCCCCTCGAGCTTAAACCTTAATATTGGCGGAGATGTTTTCATTTGCCCGGTTGAGGTTTTAGGTGGCTTGAATGCTTGCTTTCTTTGCAAAAAGGAAGGGCATCAAAGGAAAAACTTCCCAATAATTGCCAACTGTAAGAAACCTAGCACGTCTAAGGCCCCAGATAACCCTAACATTGCCGGAGTTCCTTCAAATGGGTCAAAGCCTGATACCCCCAGTGGAACCCCCTAAATTTACTTTGGACTTAACTATTTCTAAGAACAATCAAAGCAATAGCAACCCCACTGCTTCCTCGACCCTTGGTTCTTTTCCGGTTCAAACCTCGCATACTGTGGATACCAATTCTCAGTTGATCTCCAAAAAAACCTCGAACCTGGCTGTCTTTACATCTCTTGAATTACCATCCCCTAATGAATTTCAAGTTGCTACTCATAGAAAATGTTGACAAAAGAATGCTCAACAACTTGCGTTGGAACGCATTCATACTGGTAATTCCAGATCCAATCATTTTGAGATTTTTAACAGCACCCCACTTATGATTGAAGCCGGACCTCACCATACTACCTCTGGAACAATTGAGCTTAACAATGATATTGACACTATTATGAATGATAATATGGACAATAGAAAAATTGCTTCTATGCCCTCTAGACCCCATTCCCTCATCGGAGACTCCTTCTGAGGAACCTCCTCCTAAGCCCCCATCCTCCTCTCTTAATGAAATTGAAGACAATCTGGTCATTGAAGTTATCTATGCTAATCCTAATCCGGCCTCTGGCCTTGCCACTAAAGACAATCAGGTTTCATGTTTGGACTCTGCTGGTGGCAGTGATGAGGAAGATGCTATGAAAAGTTTTGTTTCTAAGAAAAAAGGTAGACCCCCTTGGCTCTAAGAACAAAAAGAAGAATGGAGACCTCTCTAGTCTCCCTACTAGCTCCCTGAACCATATCTCTCCATGAAGGTCATCTCGTGGAATGTGAGAAGCTTCGAGTCTCCAGATCGTAAGCTTATCATCAAAAGGTTTATGGATTGTCACACTAATATTGATATTATGATGTTGCAAGAAATTAAAGTTGTCGGTTTTACTCTTGATAATGCTCTTAATTATATCTCGAAAGATGCCTTCAAGACTGTCACTTTGCATCCAAAGGGAAGGGGGGTGTTTCCCTCCTTATTAGCCCTAAATGGACTAGGTACATTACTAATTCAGGTATTTTGCCTTGTAATAGGGTTGCTTGGGTCACCTTAAATATTGATAACTCCCCCTTTGGAATTTTCTCTCTTTATGCCCCTAATGATTACAATGAAAGAACCATCCTTTGGGATTGGATGACCACCCTTCCTAACATTCCTTGGCTTATTGGTAGCAATTTTAATATGATTGAGAATGTTGATGATAAAATTGGAGGTTCTCCCTTTGAGTGGAAAGGCTCTGAGAAGTCTCATTGGGATAGCCTGGAGCATAATCTTCATCTTTTTGACCCTCTTGAAGGCAATAAATTTGATTCCTCAACCCTCTGGTATACTTGGTCAATTTCCAACAAGGGACCTAATCGTATCTACTCTAGACTCGATAGATTCTATGCTAATAATAGCTTCTTCCTCCTTTTCCCCTAACCAATATCATATTGCTATTGCTACTATCCCTGCTACTCTTTCTGATCACTACCCCATTTTAGCTATAGTTAATTTTAGAAATTCCATCTTAGCTATCCCTCAAGCCCTATCAGAAATTTATTCTTAATTATTCTCTTCTTGGAGATCAGGACGTGCTTATTGCCATTAAGATGGTTAGAATTCTCAACCTGCATAATAAATCCCTCTCTCCGACTAGTAGATGGAACCTTAATATTTCCTCTTGGCAGAAAGTCTTTCAAACTTTTGGGAAAAGAAGGCTAAAGATTTTAGACGTGTGGACAAAGTGCTTACTGATTGTCTCCAGTTGATTGAGAGCAGCATTTAATCCCAGCCTGAATCCCGTGCTCTTGTTGAGTAGGTCTCTCTGGCTAGGGACTCCCTTAGGAAGCATTAGCAAGTCAAGATTAGAGGTGCCTTTATTAGAGCCCATAATCACTGGCTTCAATATGGTGATAAAGGCTCAAAAATCTTCTTTAACCTCCTTAAACACAAATAGTGCAAAGAGAGGATTGACAGAATCGTTGTTAATGACAAGGAGCTCCTCACCCTGCATGACATTACCAATGCCTTTGAGATATTCTATAGAACCCTTTTTACCTTTGAGGATACTACTGCTTCGAAAGCCACTAGAATCAGATGCATTAACCTCATCCCTAAGATGATTTATGAAAGTGATCTTCTTGTCCTCCGAAGTATGGTCTCCCAACAAGAGATTTCTGATGCCATCCGTAAACTTAAAGACAACAAAGCCCCTGGATTGGATGGGCTCCCTGCTCAATTTTACAAAGCCAATATTGATTGGATTACTAAAGATCTTTATAACCTCTACACATAAGCTTTTACTAATGGCACCCTAGGGAAGTCTATTAACACTGGCATTATCAAATTGATTCCTAAAGATGGTGATAGAGCCCTTGTTAAAAACTGACATCCCATTACTTTTGCTTAATGTTTCTTACAAGATCCTCACCAAAATTCTAGCCTCCCGACTGGTAACTATTCTCCCAAAGTTTGGTTTATTAAAGGGAGATATATTTTTGAAAACCTTATTACAGTTGGGAGGCCATGGAATGGGCCAACAATTCTTAGCAAGACGCTGTCATGCTTCTTCTTGATTTTGAGAAGGCGTATGGCAGGGTTGAATGGGACTTTATTCTTATGATGCTTAAGGCTTTCGGCTTCCCCAACATATTCTGCAAGTATGTTCAAATCCTCCTTAAAGATGCCTCTACATGGTTAAAGTCAATGGGACTCTCTCCCAACCCATCCTTCTATCTCGCTCTATTAGACAAGGGTGTCCTTTGGCTCCTACCCTTTTTGTCATTGCCTTAGATGCCCTATTTTACCTCCTTAAGGACGATACCATCTCTCCTAGAGTTAGAGGCATTACTCTTCCTAATAACTCTGAACTTCTTAACATTCAGTTCACTGATGATACTTCTCTTTTTTTGGAGCTCTTGTAGAATAACATTCAGTGCCTCAATCAAAAACTTCAGCTCTTTGGTAAGGCCTTCGGG
>BSBK01015045.1:0-7500 GCA_027943335.1 Chamaecyparis obtusa | reverse complement strand
AAAACAAATAACATAGACTCTCTGCTTATGTCCTGATACACTCCTACAAGCTCAACATCTTTTTCGTAGACTAATCGATATGTAGAATATGAAGCGCTCCAAGAGATTTGGAGTTGCACAACAATGAAGGGCCCATGAGGTTCTCTTCTTCGTTATGTGCTCAATTATTTGCGTTAGAATTGCATTTCTTCCTCAACAAATGCCCAACAAGAAAAGAAGAAACTGGGCTTGAGGGGACAAGATCTTTAAATCTCATCCAAAACCTCTACAACAAAACCTTGTATTTCAATGTTTGCAATTCATCTTTGTCCTCATATCCTGAAGGTGATCAAGCTTGTGAGTGCGCATTTGGGAGAATTGTTGTAGAAGTGAACCTTAACGAGGCGTAGAGCCTATATGATTATACTCTAGATCTGAATAAAACGAGTGCCACCATTTGCACTGCTATTGAAGATTGCATGGAAGTTTTGGATGATATGATGGGCAAACTTGATGATTGTCTCTCAATATTGACAGATCAAAATTGGACACAAAGTGCAGACGATGTGAAAACATGACTGAGCGCGGCTTTGACTTATCCCTACACTTGCGCTAAAGTCTTCGTTGATGAGGGCATGGAGATGCTGCAAAACATGAAGGATAAACATGAGTATGTTTAGGAGTTAACTAGAAATGTGCTTGCAATTGCCACTTACCTCTCAGATATGGAGAGAAAGAAATGGATACAAGATTTTTGAAGCTTTTAGTTTTTCGCTTTGATTTAGGAAAACCTGCATTTGCCTTTTTTCTGGACTTTGATATTATAATTATTCATTGAAGGATGTAGATGTAGGTGTGTTTTTTCGTCTAACAACTCCTTGGCGCCTTGGACATGTATTTGGGATGTGAGTATCTTCCTCATACCATCTATCTCCAATCTCATAGCTTCCTTGGCTATTGCATATAGTAAATCCCACGCATCAGTGTTCTCTGTCAAGGGAGTAGTGGGAGGGGATGAGACATCTAAAAGCCTTATATTTCTCGCTCATGAAAGCCTTCTCCACCAAAACATAAATGCCTTTACAACAGTCAAGTTGTAGGACACATTCAAAGTGGGATTCTGATTCTACTTCTCGCTATTACCCTCAATGTGACCATAGTGTTGCCCTGCTAATCTCCACACAGATAAAGCAATACAGTTACACACGAACAATAGTTGCGCCTAGAAGAGAAGCTTACTTACATTATTAAAAAAGCATATTGCACCAATGGTTTATTTGAAATAGGTAGGCCTCTTTTCATAGCATGTGATGTGCCCTTTTTGAAATTTGATATTCCCATTACACACTAAATGCATACTTCTTGTTTAGGCAATGCTTATGATATTTGCACTTCAAATTTTTTTAAAAAGCTTCCCATTTCCACATGTAATATACAAACTCTCTCTGAAAATCGTGTACAAAAAACAAATTAATACAAGTATTGTTTGTAAGATTCAGCTCAATCCAAAGTCTATAAATGGTGCAACGTAATGTCATTTTAGATTCATTTTTTTAAAACAAACACTTATTTTTTATTAATAAATAGTAGAAACAATATGTTCCAAAATTAATACGGCGTACCCATTGCACACTAAGGTGCGATTGCTAGTTAGATATGATGCTCTCAAACAACATTCAATATGACAGTGAAAGACCGCGTGAAATGATGGCTAGCTAATAATGATGGTCTTTCAATAAATAAAAAAACATGTCAAGTTGCCATAAAAATGAAAATGTCTTCTATTAAATGGAATATGGGTTCTAATTTCAGAATTAGATTTTTGGATAATGTAATTCCATGTTTGTGTCCATCCAAAAAATTGGAATTGAAATTTCAAAATTCCAAATTTGCCCCCCAAAATAGGCATTTCATCTTCCACTCAAATAGGTGGAATTGGAAATTCTAATTTTTATAAAACCAATTTAATATTTAGTGGGAACGATGACTGTAAGGATGTATATTATATTGCTATAAGGATGTATATATATACACACACGTGTGTGTGTCTACACACATACACATATATATACATACATGTGTGTGTATATACATCAACATGTGTGTCTATACACACATGTATGTATATACACATGTGTGTATATGTGTGTATGTGTGTGTATACACACATGTGTGTATGTGTGTATATATGCATGCATATACACACATGTATACACATATACACACATGTGTATGTGTATATATACACATGTGTGCATATATGTATATATACACACATGTATGTGTGTATATATATAGATGTATACACACAAATTGAAAGAAATTAAAATTCCTTATGCATCTTCTTAGTTATCTTCCAGGTGAACCAAACAGGTCATCCCATATTCTGGAAATCCTTTTCAGAATTTGTATCTCTCAGAATTGCAGCTTCCAGAATTGACTATATCTGACATTTGGTATTCTATGCACCAAACGGGCCCACGCCTTTCATGAATAGGAAGAGATCTTTGAAAATTAGATTCTTGTTCGTCGAGGTCTCTGTGAACTTATAAATTATTAGCATTTCATATCAAGTGCTAAGATAACGTATTCTTTTCAGACAACCCAGCAGATTAGCCTGTTTCACTGACCACAGCTTTAGCTCCTTTTTTGTTTATATTTCTCCTGTTTTCTGTGAGAAAATCTCTTTCATAAAAAATTCTAAGTTTTTCTTCGGTGCTCCCAAATGGCAGATCCTGGCTTCATCCCTGGGTTTATTGGTTACGCCATTCAATTGGCTGGAGATCAGATTATTCATCACATCAATGTTGCCGTACGATGCAGGAAAGAGTTGGATGACCTCAGAGATCTGCTTCCAAGGATTAATGAAATGAACTTGGAATTGCAGAAGTTTCAAAAGGTTCTGAATTCTGGCAAAGTGAGTACATCCTCTCATCCTTTTCCCTCCGCGGTCAACAGCTGGTTGAACAAATTGAGTAATCTTCTGGAGGAAGCGTCTGATTTGACGGAGTGCTGCACTGTACCCTCATACTTTCATCTCTTTTCTCGGTATATACATTGAGCAGAAAGATTAGGCAACTCACTGCAAATGTGGAAAAACATGTGAAAACGGATGTGGCCGGCGTTGCTTTCCTCCACCAGCTTCACAACGATCTGGCTAACCGTCAAGGATTTGAACAGATTGGACAGAGATTCAATTCTCTTAAGCGAACTGCTGCACTTGCCTGCACAACGGGAGATCACCTTCCATCCACTTCTTCAACTCCTCCCAACACAAGGTATATTGAGGAGGCACTCATCGTCGGGCAGGATTCTGCATCGACCAGACTTGCGGACCTGATTGATTCAGAGAAGCACAAAAATCTGTCTCGATTCGGCATAGTTGGGCCGGTAAGACTCTTCTACTGAAACGAGTCTTCAACAGTAACCAGGTACAGACTCTCTTTTCCAATGACTTGATGCTTTGGGTTACTGTTTCACAAAACCCATCTTTCAATGCTCTTAGAGAAGATCTGGTCAAACAAATAGCTCTTACAGTAAATGAAGATTGGGCAGCACAGAGGAACACCATGTCAAAACTTGGTTGAATGAAACCATGTCAAAACGCAGGTTTGCCCTGTTTCTAGATGATGTTTGGGAAACAAGTGCAACCTCTTTGTTAGAGGAGCTCTGTGTTCCTGTCTTTCCTCACCACAAGTCCAACATCATCATTGTCACTTCCAGAACTACCAGTGTGCTCTCACAGCTGGGCGTTCCGAATTCATCACTCATCCAAATGCAAGATTTGACTGAGGATGACAGTTGGACTTTATTTTCTTTCCATGCTTTTCCACACAGCGAAGGGATTTTGCCGAGGAGCATTGACGAAGATATAGCGAGTCGTGTCTGCAAGGAGTCTGGGGGCCTTCCATTAGCCCTCAAAGTAATCGGTCATGTAATGGCAGGCATCACTCACCCAAGTGACTGGGAATCCACACTCCAGAGGTTGCAGAACGATGGCACACAGTCGCTTTCAGGCACGCTTCTAGGTAGGTTGAGATTAAGCTACGATGCTTTGGCCGACGTGACTGGCTATGGCATTACCTTGCAGTTGTGCTTCCTCTACCTTGCTGCTTTCTTAGAAGATCAAGTCATCGCTACAACTACTGTAATGAAGTACTGGATTGGAGAAGGGTTGGTGGCCGGGTCGAATCCTATCCAAACTGGAGAGATATATGTCAAAATCTTAGCGGACAGATGTCTTATTGAACCAGTCCAGAGGGATTATGATGGAAAGGTCACTATTTTCAGGGTGCATGATATTTTGCACGATTTGGCACATCAAATTGCTGTGAAGGAAGAAAAATGCTTCTTTCAGCCAGGCAGAGGTTTATCTGAGTTTCCAGCGCATGAATGTTTAGAATACGTTAGAATTTCATTGTGGGAAAACAGTTTGACTAGCATCCCAAAGGAATTTAAAGCTCCCTATACCCGCTCCTGGCTACTTGCTGAGAATCCTTTGACAAAAATTCCAAAAGAGGTGATTGAAAGTATGACAGCTCTCAGGGTCCTCGATTTGTCAGAGACTAGACTCCAGTTGTTGCCAAAAAGCATAGGATGTTTGAAGCATTTAGTTTGCCTCAGGTTACACAACGTGCCAATCAAGAGATTGCCAAACACTATCGCTGCTCTCAAAAACCTTCAAATATTAGATCTTTCTAGATCTGCTATTGCAAGACTTCCGTCAGACATTTCTAGGTTGACTTCCCTAAAACTTTTGGACATTAGTTCCTGTGAACATCTGGAGTGCATGCCACATGGGATCTCACACCTTACATCCCTAGAGTATCTGAGTACAACTGTTTCTTCAAATATAGGGTGGAATAAGTGCGGAAAAGATCGGCTTTCAATTAGTGATTTGGGCAGCCTAAACCAACTCAAAGATTGGGACTTCAAAATAACGGTGAAATAGTTCTACAAGGTATGCTGGGAAGCATGAAGCAGATGGAGTATCTATATTTGTCTCTTACAGATATGGAAAGGCTACCCCATGACATGATTGCCATGTCAAACTTGAGGAAACTCCTTCTAATATGTCCTCACTTACTTGAAATAGAGGATTGATTTTGTGAATTTCAACATCTCAGCTACATTAGTTTGTTTGGCTGTTACATGCTTAATCAAATACCTGCCTTGCACAAACTTCCGAGTCTAAAGCACCTGGAGATCAACAAGTGCCCCATGATAGAGAAATTTCCTGAGGAATTTGGGAAGCAGGGAGGATTTCCTAAGCTTGAGGTACTTTCAGTGGTGACGATGGAGAAGTTGGAGCAGCTGCCGATAGTGGAAGAAGGGGCACTGCCTTCACTTAAAACATTAACAATAATGAAGTGTGAGGCATTGCAGAGGTTACCACAATGTTATTGGAATTTGGAGAGTGTAGAGAAGATCAGAGTGTATGGTTGCTCAAAGGTTGTTCATGTCATTGCAGAGGAGGAAAATTTTATCAAGTCAAAGGCCAAGGTGCAAACAATAAGATTATCTACTGCAGAAACTCAAGCATTGGAAGAGCGCTACAAAAATGTGCGTCGAACGAGAGAAGTCTTATACTATGGAGAATTTTGGCGTAATGAAATGATTCAGTTTTTGGAGGTAGTTAACCGATTTTATATGTTTTGAGTTCATACTATTGAAAATAATGGTATATCGCACAACACAAATTTATATATTATATTCAACAAGAGCTCTGGCTGAGCTATAGTCCCTGCCTTTTTGTCTGTTGGTTGTAATCTATTTTGTATGTGGTGGTCAGAATTTCAGCTGCAGTAATGCCAATTCCAGACTCCCAGATTTATATCTTCAATGGGCAAGATGTATCAAAACAGTTGGAGCGTCAAAAGCACAGCGAAATGGAGTTCAGAATGGTTTTTTGCCTTAATCTTTTTTGCAGATTTGCACTCCTTTAATTCAGTTTTCTTCTTACGCTTTACATTTAAAGTGTGTGCACGGCTTACTTCAGCTCGACAGGCTGTCACAAGGCAATAAAAAATTGAAACAATTATATCCAAAGACAGAGATACGAAACTCACTAATCACTAACGGTAATAGTGCAGATTCTGCTCATAATTATCTGTAAAAAAAAATTATGGTGACACGGTATCAGAAGTGCACGTCTTCCATCTGCCAATCTAAGTTGAACAATCTATAAACTAGGTAGTGAGAGGATCAAAGTTATAATTTATGCAATAAATATACTAAAATTCATTCATAATTTAAGCATAAAATGAGAGATAAAGAAGAAAACATCAGTCGATAATAGAGGCAAACAAACATATAAGAGGTGCCTGTGAAGCATTCCTAGTGAAAAGATAGAATACTTTAGCTGGATCAAACAACCACCAGGATTTTATAAGGAACTAATGATATATACATTTCACAGATTTTGTTAGTTGTTTAGACACTGAGAAGTTTAACAGCCGAAGCAAGGATTGATTAAAATCCTTACCTGTCAAAGCCCTTTCAGAGTTTCTGCTCTTTGCCCCCACCACTACAACGCTAACAACTGTCCAACCATTTAACAGAATAAAATTATAAAAGCAGTAGCTATACGCATCATAACATTTAGAGCCTAGAATCTTAAACGACAAAAAGCCCACAACTAAGGATAGTGACAGTAATATTGCAGAGATTAAAGAAGACAATGAAGCATTGCCTGAATTTGTAGTTTATGATAAAATACCTGATGATTGGCGTTCTGCAATAGAGTTTATTTCAGACAATGATCGGCTTAAGAAATCTGCTAGGGATTGCTTTGCGCCTCCTTCGATTATCGTAGTTTGTGGAGCACAAAATGCAGAAGCTAACGAGACAGTGGGACTTAATGATACCTGCGACGAAATTTAATATTCATTGTACGTCCTCATGAGCTGGATCCCACCCCACTGCCTCTTCTCTCTCCTTTCTCTTCTTTCAATGCGATTTTCCTAATTTTTCGGATGCTGGAAAATAATTAAACGCCCTAGGAAATTCGTTCAGACCAATCGGAAATTAGTTTTTTGGCTAAGATAATTTATTTTTTAAATAGTTCATAGCAGACTTTAACGTTCTTGATTTTCCAGCGGCTCAAATTAATTGAAAAGAGCAAACGAGAACATAAGTTCCCTGCCTATATATAGGCAGGGACTAATAATATGAAATGCATATTGTTTGAGAATAATATATGTAATTATATGAAATAAAAGTTTGATATACATATTTATTGGATTATAAATTGTTTACTATGTTTTGTTTGTTATTAGTTCCTGTTAAAGGCAGGATACTATTGCAATTATTCAATTCAATTTTACAATTAAATTAATCAATCATATTACAGAATTTAAAAACTTAAATATAACTTCTATTATTTGTATCTATTTTTTATTTCATATGATTATATAAATCTTATTTTTCTTTCATTTTATTAGTTTATACTAATTTTTGTAAGCATAAAATACAATTTTTTTCCAACAAAAATACAGAAATTTTTATACACAATAAACAAGT
>BSBK01015044.1:0-32500 GCA_027943335.1 Chamaecyparis obtusa | reverse complement strand
TCATTAGACAGAGGATTCAATAGACTTAAAGATAGAGATTTTGAGTTTATACATATATTTACAATCTTTCAAATTCTTCAAGAAAATGTGATCTCATCATATGTAATAGTTGTTGACTAAGCACAAAATGATGTTCTTGGGGAGGCCTTTAAATCATTTTGAGGAGATGGTGATGCGTCTTGGATTGCAATGGTTGTAGGATATATACACAAAAATGTTTTCTTAATGAGGCTTCACAAATTTTCAATGAAGTGCTTGAAAAAAATGTGGCTCATGAAATGCCATGATATTAGGATATTTGCAAAATAGATTTGTTGGGGAAAAGCTAGGAAACTTCAAAGAAAATGAAATTAACAAGTGCAAAGCTTCAATTTTTCACCTTTGCTACCATCTTTCCAACCTGTGCCAAAATGGACATTTTAAAACAAACTAAGGCTATCCATAAGAGAATAATTGAATATGGATTTTAGTATAGACACATAGTTATAAAAGCCTTGATAGACATGTATGGGAAATGTAGATGCATATGCAAGGCATGTGTATCGTTTGACAATATGTCTTAGAGATATTGTCTCATGAAATGCAATGATTGCAGGATATGCTATAAAATGGTTGTGGTGAAAAGGCCTTAGAGTTTTTTAAGCAAATGAAATGAGCATGCACAAGAGCAGTTTGTATAACTTTTTCCAATAACCTACCACCCTATGTGAAAATGGGTGCTTTAGTATTAGGAACGAGTACCCAAAAAATTATAATCCAATTTGGATTCTCATTAGATGTCATTGTTGCAAATACCTCAATAGACATGAATGCAAAATTTGAAGCACACAAAATGTTGCTTGAACTGTTCGATAAAATGTTGAAACATAGATGAGGCATGCAAACTGTTTAGCCAAATGCCTCAAAAAGATTTGAATTCATGGAGTGTAATGACTGCATCTTATGCATAGATATTACAAAATTTGACAACATCCTTCCATCATAGGACGAAATGTGAGCTTCAGAATAGGGCATAAACATCCTTCAAAGCTTAATCAAGCACAAAATCGTCTTAAATGACATGTATCATCGTCCATTTCATAATTTTAGAGTAATCTTCTCATTTTATCTCACTAGCTAGGTCATTTAGGGTGGCTAGGGTTCGAGCAAGTAAGCTCACTAAGCAGGTGAAAAAGTGCACCATTAACTACCCTTTCATTGAAATTTCTTGGTCTTTGCATAATTCATTTGCCAAGATGATTTGGACTCACCATTCTAATTTTATTTCCAAATATTGTCATGCAACTGCTTTAGAAGACATTAATGCAAAATAGAGAAGCATAATAAGGTGCATAAGCCATTTGACATAATGCCACAAAGGAGATGTCATTGAGCATTGGAATGTGATTAGTAGATGATATGCATCAGTTTTTATTTAATCTTCATGCTCGTTCTTTTTTTAAGAGTTCTATTTCTAAACCAAAGTTGATAGTTGTACACTTTGCTAAATGAAATATTTGTTTGACATTGAGAAGCTTGATTTGCCTCCTATTTTCAATGCAAGTTTCATAAGATTGTATTGCATCCAAAAATAGGGTTTACGATTGTTTGTTTAAGATTTCATATATGTAAAACTTGTGTAGTCTGATAGGAATCCTTAACATGTCCAAGTATACTTCTAAGTCTCTATGTGACTTGTGTTGTAGAGAGTTCACATTCGCTATTTCCTCTGCAAATTCTTGGTTGTTGTCTACCACAACAAAAATCTTCTCTTACAAAAGCCATAGATCTTGATATAATGAATTTTAAGTCTATCGATTTTTCAAGGTTCGGTTGTTAATTTGTATGGAAAATGGTGCCCAAGTCCAAATTCTTGTTGTACGATAGAAAAAATTAATTGCACTCTCTAAGTAATTAAGGTTCGAGAAAAGGCCACAAGAGTCTCAATCACCATTTTCATACAAATGGTTTAAATGAACACTAACAAAAATATTGTACATGACCAGTATGTGACTAATGATTAACATGTCTCCTAAAATTTAAATTAATTTCTCTCTTACAATAGATTAAAATTACTTGAAATTCTCCTCCCCACACTTCAATATATTATCCAAATATATCTTCCTATCGGCATAATCATTGCACCTTGTTGAGGTGCAATTGCTAGTTATTATTATATGACAAAGATCTTCCTTCCAACTTGTTATATTTACACATTTATTTCACATTCTTGATATTATATTTCTAATTTCATAATTAAGATGTAAATAATACAAAAGTATAACTCAGATTCATTCATTTAACTTGTCCAAAAGATACATATCCTTCTCATTTTATCATGTTTCCATTCATCCTTTACTACTACGGCTCAGGTGATGTTTGACAATATTGATCGATCAACTGCCCTTTCAATTGTAAAATGATTTATTGAAACAACGCAACAATAATTAAAATGAATAATTATGAAATGGAGAGAGGAAGGAATTGCAGAAAACAAGCAGTTCTCCTTTGTGGGGTGCGACTACTGTCTATGGATAAGAACGGAATAGAATGTAATTATTTATTTAGATAGGTAGTTGCTGCATTAAGCACAGATGTATTATTGCAACCTAGTGAATGAATGTAAAATTGGACGGGACAAAATTACAGAAAATAACTGGTTTTATTTATGTGGCGCATCTAATGTTTACGGATAAGAATAGATGAGGACCAAAAATGGCTTTCAGTAGATTGTCCTTACGCTGAAAATCGGAAGCAGCACCGAGTTTTTTGAGTAGTGGTGGTGGAGGACTGCCACATGTGGAACCAGAAACAATAGACTGCTCCATTTTTGTAATCACATATGATCTGATAAAGCAACTTTTTTCTGAAGTAATGATGGTGGTGGTGTAGCACATGGAGAACTGCCACATGAGGGGGGGCTAGAAATTGCAGACTGCTCCATCTTTGTAAGCATATTATGACCTGATAAAGCAACTTTTTTGTGTAGTAGTGATGGTGGTGGTGGAGCACATGGAGAATTGCCACAGGGTGGGCTAGAAATAGTCGACTGCTTCAAATTTGTTGAAGGACTTGGGAGGTTATATCGAGCGGATACATGAACCAGAAAACAAAGGGAAAGCACACCAAGAATTGTATTTATTTTCACGCGCACCAAATTTTCCATGCTTGTAGTTGTGTGTCTTTAGTAACTCAAATGCGGAGAGATATCTTAATGATGTTTGGAATTCTCTGTCTTTACTAACTCAAATGCAGAGAGAAATCTTAATGAGATTGTAGCCGAAGATTGAGATGGGATGCAATGCATCATGGCGAACCATTTATAGGAGGTTTTAAGGTTTTATTCAGGTAGTATGGCGTATTGGAGATGAAGCAATTAGAAATTATGTATTAGTTAACTATATTTTTTTTCCTGAAACGTGTAGGTACTTACTTTTTACTCAATGACCGTTCATTTTCTTCATTTTCAAATATAACCTGTTATTGAAACTAGAAGCTCTGACCGAATAAACCTTCCTTTTATTAAAAACCTAACGAAATATGAGATCTGGTTTTAATATGCAACAACATCTCTATTTGAAATTGTCAGGGTAAGTAAGGGTAAATAATCAGCAATTTGTGATGAAATTGACTAGTGTAAATAACATTTTCATTGAGCCAAAAAAAATAATAATACAGTGACGATTTGATCTCAATTATTTTATACAGGTAATATTCATTCATGCGAAGTTCCTTCCATAGGTTAGTTAAATTTCTTAGATGTTTTGTAAAAAAGAATTTTGACATTTTTTTTTGTCTTTGATAGATTTTTGTAGGGAGCTTAGCCGCTAACATTACAATCTGCATATTAGATCATTCACTTATTTTTATAGTTTTCTGACACATTATTACAATCTATGTATTAGACATTTGTTTTCTTAAAGACAATTCTCCATCTGGGCATCATATTTGAAACTGTGTATCCAGTCAATATCCTCAATAGAATCATCACCAAAAGGGGAAGCTAGTCCGACTCATATCCATGAAGTGATCAATTTTGAAGCTGTACTCTACACATTAACTTTGGTGGATTTGACTAGGGAGCCAACCATTGGAGATTGATCTAACGTGTATTCCATCTGCTGCTGATTTGCTAGCACATCTGCTTTGCGATTGCCTTCGCGGTAAATGTGATTAGCCGTTGAAGATTCAAATTTTGAAATTAGGCTTACAATGTTTTCTAAATAAGATTGATGTTTTCAATTTAAAATGGGACCCTGTCCTTATCGCATTTATAATAATCAATTGAATCTCCTTCTATTTCAATTCTATTAAGATTAAGTTCTCTGGCTAGAACCAAACCATGATAAAGAGCTTTTATTTCTGCTACATTGTTAGTGTCCGGGTCTAATGGCTGTGCTAATTGAGCAATAATTTGGCCATCTGTTGAATGAATAATACAACCCGCCCCAAAAGGACCCAGATTTCCTCTGATGGCGCATCAAAATTTAATTTAACCTAGCCTGGAGAAGGAGATTTCCAAACACATGTCAACCTGTGAAAAGAGTTTGCCTTGCTGCCTCTACCAATAATGGTAGGCATTTTCAATCCATGCCAGCTTTTTACATCCTATGATCCCAACTGGTGTAAAATTTATGAATGGTTGAGAATGTTTGATTCCTAGAATTCATGATCTCCACTATAGCTTCCTCAATTCTATTTAATAGCTGATTCATGTTCAATGCTTTCTCTTGGAATAATCTGCTATTCCTTTCCTTCCATAATTCCATAGAAGTATTGATGGGGATATGATCCAAAGGTTTCCACATAAGCCTTTCTTTGAAGAGAGATGACCAAGCAATAAGGTGTGATTGCAGATCTTGTGGAGAAGCAACTTTCCAATTCAGTTTTGAGTGTAACCAATCCCAACACTCCCCTGAAAACTAACAAGAGAATAATAAATGATTGAGATTCTCTTTGTGATTATGGCATAGTGTGCATCTAGATGAGCCAAAGAACCCCATTTTGTGAATTTCTCTGCAATCAAAATATAGTCCTGAAAGCTACCCAAAGGAATGTACCAGCTTTAGGGCAAACACATTTTTTTCCAACAAAGGTGAATGGGGATCATGGAAGATTTTTGAGAATGTTGTGTTAATAATTTATGCCCTTCCTTCACCTTGTAGTTACCATCCTTTGATCCAAACCAAATAATCTCACCGTTGGCATTTTTTAAAAGAAAAGATCTTTTTTGTAAAGTGGATTTTATCAGCTGTAATTCTTGGTAATTGGCCCCAATATTTGTGAAATCCTTCCATCTCCAATATCCATCTTCTATGCTTCTTGTCCTTCCCACCCATCTTGAATAAATAGACTTCTGGTTTGATGAATTTTTTAGAGGTTTGAGTGAGCTTAAACCTCCGTTCACTTTATTTCTAGAAGAAACCAGGGGTAATTCTGCTAGGGCTTCTGGAATGGAATCCTTATTCCTTTTGTTTCTTATTCTGGAGGATTTCCTGCAACCTGAACCTGGAGAATAATTATTTTGCTCTGGGGTGCTAGATTTTGGTAAGTTCTTAAGATCACAGAGTTTGATTTTCAAAATGTCATCCTCCTTGCTAAAGTGGTTATGTGATTCATCTGTTTAATTGTTTGCTGATAGTTTTTTTTTTAATCTGTTAAGGGTTTGTTTTCTACTGTAGCTTTTTATGCCTATATTTATGAATAACTTTTTATGAGAATCCCTTAAAAAATAGAATTACTTGTTATCAAACAAACCAAACAAAGATTTCATGTTTAAAAATTCATAATAACTATTAGAATTAAAGGCAAGTGCTTGAGTTTTTAAAGCAGTTAGATTTTGATAGTAACTAGAGGTAATTGACCCATCTGACTGCTGTTTGTGAAGAATTTGGAATTTGCTCCAAATTGTTTAGGAGGAACTCAATCTTTTGTTCATTGTGATTGTCTGGGTTGTCAATTTCTGGTGGGTAGCAGTTCGTTGGAGTTGTATCATGAGTACTCCTATTTGTGTGGAGTGTACTTCAAGATTCTGGATGGAATTTATTTATTCCTTGTCTTTCTAGGTTTCTCCTATGGCTGTGAGGTAGGGCCTTTATTATTTTATTTTTTTCTCAACTATTTAAGCTGTATCTTGTTTGTAAATGCTTTATGGGATGATAATTAGTATTCCCCCATATTCTTATGGTTTTTTGTAACCTAGTTTGCTCTCTACAAGTAGGTCAAGTTTTGCATTTTGGATTTTGTATTATTTTTTTTTTTAAAGCAAAAGTGGTGTAACCACCATATTTTATTAATCTGATTCAATAACTCCCCCATGGAAGAACTAGTAAGAAACCCCGGGATCATAGTTATATACATGCATATATCCAAGGATATATAAATACATAAGTATTACATATTTTGAGCAATACAACAAAGACACTAGAGACATTGACTGGAATAAGTCCATCATGTTACAAATGCTCCATGAATGAGAGTCTAGTATGTTGAAGGACGTGGATGCTAGCAGGGAAGTTGTTAATTTTCCCTATTCACCATACTTCTTTCTACTGCAAGCTTTCTCAATGCCTTGTTGCTTGATCGCAAGCCATCTCTCTCTTCGCTTGCGATCAAGCAACCAAACTCCTTTCCACCACTCTACATTAACTGCCCCAGCTACCATCCATCTTCCGCACCTACCATCAATTGTGCCACGTACCTTATCGCATGATCGCATGGCTTCAATCCCACCCATGCGATCATGTGACCTCTTTACTTGCCTAGCTCTTTGTGAGCCGCAACCACTGAATTAAATGCGACTGCTTTTCTATATGCAAACCTATGATAGTTTTGTGTGGGGCCCTCTCCATTCACCTTTTCACATGACCGCATAACCCTTATTTGGTTTATGCAATCATGAGACAACCACAAATATTATGCACTGCCTAAAGTTTTGGCTAGGCTCTTTTTCCTTATGCGATAACTTTGCAAATGTTCCAAAGTGTGTGGGTCCCCTTCTATTGCTCTTGTCACATGATCGCATGAGCAATATTTTCTTCATGCGATCATGCGACCAGCCCATTTTCATCTGCCAACTACTGTAATAAATGCAGTACATTTTATATTCCCTTTTCTCTGACGTTTCTCTCATTCAGATGTAATCCAGATCATTTCAAGATTGTTCTATAGGAATTATATATTGTAAATAAAAGGAATGTTTTGAAGTTTAGTCATATACAGAAATATAGATGATATTCTAGGCATAGGCATCTTTGGGCACAGTCTGTAAATCAAAAAATTGGGCATTAATATATGCTCTGTTTACTCTGATCTGTTATCCAGCATTGTAATGTGTGTATCTTCCTCCATCAAATTGCTCTCTTCCCCAACAACCAATTGAATTGCATCCCTTATTGCTTGTGACTTCATAGCCACAATCACATGTGTGCCGATGAGCTTGTAGATGGGGAAATATATATGCATCTGTTAAAGAACAAACTTCACATCCAGACATTTGAGGCATCAACTGCACATGACACTATTTCTTGACTATAGATTTCCTTCAACTTGGCATCATGATTAATAAATGAATCATCATTAATAGCCACCAATTCATACCCATCACAACCTTTGTTTTCCAGATGGTCTACTAGTCTATTACCCTCTCTAAGTGTGTGAGAGATCTAAACTTCTTAAAATGAATCCAGTAACAGCCAAATCTGCTGAAGTATGTATGATAGTTTCCAGTTATGGGATATTCTGCATATACATGTAGATATAATCACTATTGAATCTCCCTCTATTTGAATCTGATGGAAGCCTCCATTTTTTGCTAATATTAGGCCTTCTAATAATGCCTTGGCCTCAACCATATTGTTTGTGCCATCAGGAAGAGGGCAACATTTTACTGCTAGTATTATTCCTTGAAAATTATGGATACAAATTCCCACCCCTGATTTACCTGGATTCCCTCTTGAAGAGCCATCAAAGTTAATCTTGCTAAACCCTTTGGATGGTGACATCCACTTAATCCCTTCTCTGTCCAGCATTTTGTTTGGTTTTGGTTGATAACACCAACCAAAGGGAGCATGCATTTGTTTCCACTCTCGCAATATAAATGAGTCCCATGATGTCATAATTAGATTATGTTTAAGCTTATTATGGCTGGCATTAACTAGTTCTGATATCAATCTTTCTATTTGAGCTGTGACCACTTGGATTGTCAAAAATTGTCTGTGAAAGATTCTTTTATTTCTCTCCCACCAAATTGCCCAGACCACTATTGCTGGAGTGCACTTCCAAATTGCTGAAAAAAGGGAGGATGAATATAGTTGTGGCCATGAGTCAAACAGGTCCCTTAGCTTTCATGGAAGAGGAGTTGGATATTGTAACTTTCTAAGGAAAAAATGCCATCATTCTTGAGCAAATTCACATTTTAAGAATAGGTGGTCTGTGTCTTCTTGATGATTATCACAATGTAGACAATTAAAAGGCTGAGCTATATTAAGTCTTTGAAGCCACTCGCTTGTTAATGCCCTATTATTCAAAGCTAGCCAAGAAAAGCAACCTGCTTTTGGTAATGTTAGATTATTCCAGTAGAAGGAATAAGCATGGGATGGTTTCTTGGTTGTGTCTCTCTGTTAAATAAGTTTATATACATCCTTAATATTGAAATTCCCATCTTCTGTTAGAGCCCATATCAAATTATCCTCCAAGTTTGATAAGTAGATCAGTCTTTGAGACAAGATTTTCTGAAATAGTTGAATTTTTTGTGGTGAGAGAGGTAGCTCTTGGGGGTCTTTCCAAATTACTGTCCTTGAGTGCAGGCATAAAGCAGATACATATCCAATTAAGTGAATACCCCAAACATTTTTTGCTATAGAGATAATATCCTCCATTCCAATGTCATTTTTACTAATCAAAAGTGGTACCCCACTCCATGAGTCACGCCAAAACTTGACTGATTGACCATTATGGACTTCCCATATAATATAATTGCATATTAAATCTCTGGAAGAGATCATGAAGTCCCAAATGGCTGACCCTTTAGGGGGGTCAAATACCGATATAATTCTAGCCGGGTTAGAATCATCTAAGTACTTGGCTTGCATTATTTGGCACCAAATATTATGTGGCTGAGAATACATTTGCCATACTAATTTTCCCCCAAATGCTATGTTCCGCTTTTGTAGATCATGAATCCCTACCCCACCGAGCCGCTTAACTTGTGCTAATTTCTCTATCGAGACTAAAGGGATTTTCTTTTCTCCGTTCATGTTCCCAGTCCATAGAAAATCTCTAATCAATTTCTGAATTTTTTAAATGACCAACATAGGAGCCTTGAGGATTGATAAGTAATAATTGGGGATTGCTGAGAGAACTGTTTTGACTAAAAGTATTCTACCTGAGAGAGACAACCACCTGGCTTTCCATGAAACCACCCTGGCTTTAATCCTTTCGATGATTGGTGTCCAATAACTGATTTTATTTTCCCCCGTGAAAAATGGGATACCAAGGTAGACTGATGGAAGGGAATCCACTGAAAATCCAAGGAGGTTAACAATTTTAATAGATACAATTTGATTTGTATTAAATAGATATATCTAGGATTTGAGAGGATTAACTCTCTAATTTGATGCTATGGTATACAGGTCCAAGGTTTCTTTGATTTTCCTGGCCTCCCTGATGTTTGATGTACCAAATAATAATGTATCATCAGCGAAGAGTGAGTGAGTCATTGAGATATTTTTTTGACCAATTTGCACACCCAACCACTTTCCTGATGCTTTCTTCCAAAGTATGAACTTACTAAATGTCTCTGCCATTAAAATGAATAAGACTGGTGATAAAGGATCCCCCTGCCTAACTCCTTGTGTAGATGAAAAATAGCCCACCAGAACACCATTTATCAAAACTGAAAAAGATGCACCCGAAACACAAGCTTTTACCCATTTACACCAACTTCTTGAAAATCCAAATTTTTGTAGGACCTTAATGAGGAAATCCCAACTAACTCTATCATATGCTTTCATCATGTCTAGTTTAATAACAAAATGTGCTGATTTACTATTGTGGATAGAATGAAGAACTTCATGAGCCACTAGAGCTCCTTCCATTGTCTCTCTACTTGGAACGAAGACCCCTTGTGGATGTGAGACAATCTTAGGGATAAGGTACTACATCCTTAAGTAAATAGCCTTTGTGATGATTTTATAGATAGTATTGCATAAGGATATCGGTCAGAAGTCTGCAAATGTCTTTGGATTTTGCACTTTTGGAATAATGGCTATATTAGTAGTGTTGAAGTTTTTCAACATGGTCTTTCTGGTCCTTGATTCTTCTATAACATCCAATAATTCCCATCCAATCCAGTCCTAGCCTACTTGAAAGAATACAGTAGTAAAGCCATCTGGGCCTGGGGCTTTGTCCGGAGGCAAGGAAGAGACCACTTTTTTCAATTCCTGAATGGGAAATGGAGCCATAAGTTTTAAATTATCCACTATTGAGATCATGTTGGGGATTGCCTCTAGAAATTCCTCCATTGGAGGTGGCAGTGGACAAGCAATGGCAGGAGGGGCTAACAAATTTTAAAAAAATCTAACCCCTTCATCTTGTATGCTTTGAGGTTCTGACAATAAGATGCCATTGTCAGCTTTGGTTATAGAGAGAATAAAATTGCTCACTGTTTTAGTTTAGCTGTGACACATGAAATTATTTTGTATTTCTATCCCCCTCTTTTAGCCAAAGTTCTCTTGACTTCTGCCTCCAGTATTCCTCTTCTCTGTTGCAAATTTCCTCCCACTCCTGTACTAGACTTTTCTAAGTAGCGAAGGAGTCATTATTCATCCCTTTATTTATAATAGTGTTATATATGTCCTCTAATTTGGCCTTGAATATTTCTTTCTCTTTAAAAATATTCTTAAATATCATCTCATTCCATTTCTTGATCCACTGTTTGGTGAGCTTCATCTTGTGTGCAAACTGGAACATTTTAGTTCCATCTATCGTGGGCACTGAATTCCAACAATGGTGAAGTGAATTCAAAAAACTTGGGTGGCGTAACCACATTCTTTCAAACTTGAATGATGGTCTATGTTGGAAATCTTGTTGTTTTCCTGTCGTGTTCAAATGCAAACAAATTGGGAAATGATCTGAACCTGGTTGTGGTAGAATTTCTGAGTGAAATGTAACATTGACTAATTTCCAGCATTGGGAGAGGAGAAATCTGTCTAATCTGATCGCTATTTGAGAGAAATTTGCCCTTTTGTTGGTCCATGTAAATGACCCATTTGATGGCACAACATCCATTAGGCCATTATCTTCAACAAAATTTGCAAAGTCCTGAATTGTCCTCATTGGTGGACAAATTCCACCCATTTTTTCTGATAGTTTTAAAATGGCATTAAAATCTCCCCCTAATATGATATGTGTGTCTAATTAAAGTTGTAAAAACTAAGTAATCTCTGACCACAATCTCAATTTGTCTTGGGTTGCTGTGGGCCCATAAACATTAAACAATAATATTTTAGTATCAAAACATTCCAATCTGATGGCTTGCCAATTATCTTTCTTCTCAATAATTTGGACTTGAAAAAGATTAGTATCCTAGAGGATAGCTAGTCCACTTGATGCACCTATCGTTGGACTATGAACAACATTCCATTTTGTCCATTTCCCAATAGTTTTGTTAAAAACCTCATCTGACATCTTTGTTTCTTGAAGTAGTATAATATCCACTTTTATAGAATCAATTTCTAGCTTGATTCTATTTCTTTTGTTAGAGTCATTGAGTTCTCTGACCTTGCAAGATGCTATCTTCATTGCTGACAAGGAGAACCTTTTGTTCTCCTCATCAATCTTTTGGAAGGTGTGAACTTCCCATCCAGTGTTGACTGAATTCCAGCTTCAATTTCTTCTTTGACTATAGTACTTTTGGGCTTTCTACCTCTTTTTTTTGGTGAAGCCTTGGCTTGTGCTTGATGTAATGGTGATAGCTCAATTGATAGTGACATATTAGGGTCAAAAGCCATAGGAACTGCTCCTACAACACAAGTGGTATTGTTTGGGGCCATCACATATTTCCTGATTAGTCCGATCAATAGCCAAATCTGGATCATCATGCAATTCCTGGTCATATCCTGCTAGGTTTTCCACTGATGTAGGAAATGTGTTATTCTATATCCATTCTACAATGTGGGAGTGAACAGTCTCCTCTAATTCAAATGGAGGCACCAACATACTAGCTACATTGTTGTAGTCTTTATTAAGGTCGATGGATATATCTTCTTTCTGCCCATTAACTCTCCCCTTAGATTGACTAGTAGAATCTCAAGAAGAAGAGCCTTTAGAATCCATACTGAGCTCCTTTACCACTTGAGCCTTATTATTGTCACTTTGTTGGTGCATGTTTAGAATCTGATGCTCTTCAAGCGGTTGCATATTCTCTTCTACTGGAATAGTGGTGAACCCATCACTCAGGCTTTTATGTTGATCTTGTTTGTTGTACACACCTTCATACTAAAGGATCCCCTCTTCTTCTACTATTTCAAATATTATTTTGGTAGCTAGGTCTATCAATAACTCTTCTGAAATTTTCCTAGCTCGTAGATTTACCAACACCTTTTTATCAAACACATCATTTGTAATTGGATTTGTAGCAGGAGAATCTGAAAACATTAAGTGTTGTACTATGTCATCTTGACTAAAACTTAAGTCTTCTAATTTACTCCACTCTAATAAGGCAGGCTGCTTAGAGGCACTCAAGAACACCATAAAGATACTTATAGCCCAATAAAAGTAGATAGAAGCTTCATATGGGGAAGAAGATTTCAATTCCGCTTGTTGAGGGATATGTGATATGGAGCACTAGAAAGGATTTGTACAGAAGTTATCACATACCCTCAATTGGGTTAATGGTTGGGATTGGCAATGAGTTGTGAAGTGCCCTAATTGATGCTGATATAACATGATAGTCTCCTCATTTTGAAGATAAATTTTTTGATCCCACTTCCCCCATTTGGATTTTAGGGAAATACATTTTGGCAATTCAAAAGTCCCATCATGAAGGACACAACTCTAACTTCTCAGTGTGGCACCTCAAATGGTATTAGGTCATGCTTAGCCAAAATACCAAGCCGATTAGCAATGATTTCTACTATGTCCAAATCTCTGAATTCTAAAGGCATGTTTGGCAAGGCAATCCAAATGGGGAAGAAAAGTGGAGCTCTATCTTGTAGTTTTAGGTTAGGGGTCCATACTATAGTAAAGAGTCCAAATCCTTTGCAGAACCAACTTTTGATCTTGTGTATCCCATCCCTCATATCAGAGTTTTCAAATTTAGCAAGTAAATAACCCAACTCAATAGTTAACCAAAAAACATCAATTAACCCTAGCCAATTGTCAAAGGCCCAAATTTTAATATCATCAATACATAAGCCTGTTCTCGAAAATGTACCTATTAATGCTATATTTTAGAGATGATGAATTTGATCTTGAAGCAGATGCTCCGGAAAGGATATTGATGTATGATCACGAGTCTCGGACCCCTGGTGAGTTGCCTTCTGAAGAGTGCTCTGCTTCATCTGCCAAACTTGAATAGATTGCTTAGGATTGAAAGGGGCTCTATTTGTTGTGACCTGATGAGATTACCTAGTATGTTGATTAGATATCTACTTTGTAACCCTCAAATCTCCCTATTTTTTAGCGGGCCCCTGATTATATCGTATGGCTATAGGCGATCCTGGTGGCGTGCCTTCACAAATGTCCAGTATTTCTTGCTTGTGGAAGTGCCTATATCTACCCTAAGCTCTTTGTCTTGGCAAGAAAAGATTACCTCCCACCTCACGAATAGATTGTGCATTGTTAAAAGGGTCTTTGAGATGTTGTACTACCTTATTGAAACCCTCCTTCCTCTGCAACCTAGACTGGGGCTTTACTGGTACGTTAGTGAATCTAAGATTCACAAAAAAACCCTTGGCCAGTTGGACTGTTACTTTTCAACTAAATATTTTCATTATATCATCAGGATCAAAATGGGAGGCAGTGTTGCCCTTCACCCAATTTTTTTGTGCAAACAGGACCGATTGAAAATGTGGAGGGGGAGAGGGTTGACGGGAAACCTTACCATAGTGTGAAAAATCTTGTTGCAGTTGGTACTGATTGAACACCTACTTCTATAATGGAAGCTGCTACCTGGCCCCATATGGATATCGTTGTCTACCTAACCCTCCATTGAATCCGCTGAACTCTATGTTTGATACTCCCCTCTTCCCCGCATGATTGCAAGACAAGTTTTTACCTCTTGTGATCATGCGACCTCGATCATGGGAGCGGCTATTATCCTTATATCACTATTTGCCTTCCCCTCCAACGAATCCGATGGACTCTCTATTGGATACTCCCCTCTTCCCCGCATGATCGCATGATATTATTTTACAGCTTGTGATCATGTGACCATTTTGAAATTTCATTTCTCTCATCCATCTTTTCATGTATGAGAAAATCTTACACTTCCCATTTTTCTGTGTTTATCTGAAACTTAAATTTTATTAGATTGGTGTGTTGTTGGGTACGTAAGGGGAAAATAGGTTTAATTTTGTAGCTTTATTTTAAGTTTGATTTTTGGGAAATTTTGATGTTGCATCATTTTTGCAACCACCCTATAGTTTTACTTTGTGAATTTCAAATTTGTGGATGAATCTATATTTATGGTAAAGTGCCCAGTTGAGTGTGTCATGAACACTTTTTATGTTTCCTTCTTTGGTATTTTTCATCCATGGTTGATTTATGATTACATTTGGGATGCATGATGTTTGTGTTTGAGACCACATCATGAGCACATCAAGTATGCCATGACTAGATCCCAAGGGACCTATACTCTTGGTTTGAGACAAATAGATTCATTTTGTATAATTTTGGGTTTTGGACTTGTGAGTCTTTCATGTATTTACTTTGATGGTTGGTGTAGAGTAGTGGAATGGAATGATTCTTCAAGGTGGACCGGAGCACAAAGGGGCTCTAGGGTAACCTTGATAGAGTCTCAGAGAGAGAGAGAGAGAGAGAGAGAGAGAGAGAGAGCATCTACAACTCATTAGGCAAGAACAAGTGCAAAAATCAATCTTGTATATGCTATGAATTCTCAAGGAATCTGAATTATGTAAGGGTCATGAAATGTATTCGACATAATAATATGATTATTAAAGGTATAAAAAAATCCTACACTTTTTTAATATAAACCATTTGTAGTCACGTAAATTACTAATTCTCTCTCTCTCTCTCTCTCTCTCTCTCTCTCTCTCTCTCTCTCTCTCTCTCTCTCTCTCTCTCTCTCTCTCTCTCTCTCTCTCCTTCTCACCTTCTCAATCTCTCTTTCTCTCTCACTTAAGCATTTTTTCTAGATGTTACATAGTGCACACACGCTATGTAAGCCATGAATTTGAATAGCGCATATGCAATATAGCATGTATGAACTATAGTACATTTGCATGTTTTAATACATTGGAATCCACCAAGCTTACTGCTTGGATTTGCCTTGGAGATCCAACCCAAAGGCTTGGAGGATTGAAATAGGCCTCAGATGTGTTTTCCAGTAGAAACGCTTTGTAGGGTTTGGCTTGAGAAAGAAAAGGCAACATCAATCTTTCATAAGGTAGGTTAAAACTACGCTTCACTTTTTCAAGATTCTCTAACTATGCTTTTCTTTTGAAAGAATCTCTAGGTAAACACACACATCAAGGGGAGATAGATAGGGCACCTCCCGAGAGGGGCCCCACCTGGATACCTAGGAACATTGCAAGTTTTTTTCCTTAGGACTGACCTGCCTACCCCCGAGGAGGGCTAGGCCCTGTAACCTTCCAAAAAAGGTGAAGGGGGCCATGCATGAACGACGAGTAGTACAAAATAGGATAGTCCAAAAAAAGAAATGATCTTTGAACGCAGGAGAGATATCAAGAGCGACCTAAGGAGTGAGGGATAGCACTCTAGAGAGAGGCTCCAAGCATAACATTCCCATATTAGCTTATATTGTTTCTCCTTGTCTTCAAGTCCTGGCAGGAACTACGCTTCGCTTCCTACCTGCTCATTCTTTGAATGAAAGCTTTAATCTCATTCTTCAAATTCCAACTTGCAAGGGCAGGATCAATCAGAAAAAACTTATCCTTGCAGGACCAAGTAGGGGGGGTTTGGGGGGACCCCCCCATGGCCAGGGCCAATTAAAAATCTCTTTGTCCGGTTGTATATGTTATAACTTCATTATAAATGTTAACGTCAACACTTGTCCTAGTATTACTTCGTTCACAGCATAACAGGCACCCCTTGGCCGCATACCACTTTGGGGGGTATGGAATATGGCCGAGTAATGAATTGGGGTCTAGGGCCTCCTTCCACCATCCTGCCTGAAATAGGAACCTATTTTCTCTTGGCTTGTGCCCCAACTCACAATTATGAGAGAACCAAAGGTGTACAAATTGAAATTTATAGGGCCACTTTATATACATAACATGTCTACCAAGCCATTTGGCCATTTGTTTGTTTCTTAGGCTAGGTGGCGGGCGTCGTGTTGACTCAGGTGAGTCCAGGGGGGAAAAATCCCCCTCCCCCTATACCCCTCCCCCTCTATAATGACCATATTCTAGTCCAATATAATGACCATATAATAGTCCTAGTTAGGCGCCTATTATAGTGGGACATGAATTAGGGGGGGGAAAGGATTCTCTACCTGCATCCCTACCTCCCTTATCATATTTCTAAAAGTGGGTTATATAACGTATAGAACTTTATTACCTTTAGTTCAGCACGGTCTTTCTCCTTTTAAGGATGGGATAGTTGGGTGAGCTTTCTGTATTAAGCATGATACAAAAAGTCACACATCATTTTTTGTGTGCTCCTCATCAGGTTTATTCGTGGTTGAATAACATTATAATAAGACTACAAGATGTTGTAAATATCTTTGTTAGCTATCTAACCATATAATTTATTTTGAATTCTGAGTATGTTAACATTTTCATCTCTAATTTCTTTTGTGTGTATGTCTGATTTTTGTCAAAAACCAATGTGTAGTAGTTTGGGCTTAGATTTTGGCTCGTTCGTCAAATTTTGCAACAAGTTACTTTTTTAGAAACTAGACTCAATTATACACACTTTATAAAAAACATTTATTTTTGATTAATTTTGAATGATTTGTAGGGGGAGCACACAGAAATTTAACATTTTCAGGATGTGTGCACTTCAGAAATTCATAAAAAATTATACATTCATCAAATAATTAGTAGAAAAATATGGGATAAACTACGTGGTGTTAGCTAACTTCTCATTGGAGTGATTAAAAGAATTAAAAAAAAAGTTAACATTTTAGGGGGAGTGCACCAGATGCAATGTTATGCTTTTTCACAAAAAAATAGGACCACTTTTTTGTGCTCCCCCTTTTTGAGGGCTTTAATCTGCACCATTTTCAAAATAAATTAGTAGTTTAGAAACTAGATTCAAAGTATTACAACTCCTGTTCTTGTCACATCTTAAAATGTCGAGTCTAACTATCTTCAATTTCTCGTTGAAGTTCAAAGTTTTCTGATTTTACCAAAAAAGGTAGCAACTTATACCCCCTTTTTGGTACCCCATCTTTGTACACTATAGAACCCCGCCCTTAGTCCAATTTTATAAATGTTACATGATTATTATAGGATGATAGATTATATGTTAGGAAATTATTAATGCTTATAGTTTTAGTAACCCCATACTGGCATGTGTATGATTGATGTGCTTGTTTTATATTTCTGTTAGACGTGTCTTATGTGGTTGACGGATGGAGGCGTAGGTACTTTCTTGTGAGATCCACACGATCAGATGATCCCAGCCATTGTTTGTTATATATTTATATATGTTTGTACATGCGGGTGTTGTATGTAGGTTCACAAGTATCGGGCATTGTCTTCCCTGAATTGTCAGGATGAGCATGCCCTATCGCAATATATCAAATGGTAAGAGAGGGGAGATAACACGGACCCAAAACCCTTTCCTAAGGCTATTTATCTTGATTGTTGGATAAGTATCTATTGACTACCCTATCTGGCTTTGTCAAAAAGACAAAGTTCGTGATTCTCTATTTTGAGTCTGTATGTTTATTTTATGATCTTGATTTTTTGTTATTTTTATATGTGATTTTATTTAGTTATGGAAATTAATATTATATTGGAAAATAGGATTAATATTGTCCATTAGATAATAAATTATTAAATTGCATGATTTAATGATGTTAGGAATATTAAATTATTTAATAATAGATTTTATTATTAACATGTGCTTTATTGAGTTTGAATGTGATTTGTTTGAAAAAGGTAACAACTTGTCTTTAGGAGTCTAAGTTGAATTGTGCACAATTAAATATATTTTTAATTATTAATTAGTATTTTCTCTCAACTAAAAGAGGGAGAGTTTGATTAGGAGTTCTATTGTGAGTCATCTAGGGTTTGCATGAATGGTGGAGTTGAATCCCTAATAGGGAAATTAGCACTCATTTGTTTTTCAATCAGGTTGTTGGAAATTTTTAGAGAGAGATTTTTTGGGAGATTTTGAGACTTCTTTGTGTTCTTGAGCTTTTGTGAGTGTGCTTGAATTTCTAGGTGAAGATTGTTTGCATCTAGATTTGGATTTTGCATGCACTGTGAGTCAGATTTGTAGGATTGAGCTCTTCTGTTGTCAGATCTGGAGGTTTCAGCATTCTACAGGCTTTTTATTTCAATTTCTGGCATTGGAATTGATATAGGGGTTTGAAAGAACTTTCTTATGATTTCATTTGTAGAACTTTCAGTAATTCTCTATGCTTGATTTGATTTATAGTTTTATAGTTGTGTCTATTTATGCTATCAATTTGAGGTTTAAAAAACTCATAGATTTGCTATTTCATATTTTTATGTATATTTGGCATAGTAGGGCTATGCTATCAAAATTTGGAGAGAAAATACATCTTAGAACTCCTAGAAAATGATAAATTAATCTTGATATAGTTTGTACTATAGTGTGGTTAAATTAAATTAATGGGTTGTTGACAAAAACTCAATTTGAGTGAAAAATCATCATTCTGGGAAAAATATATATACTCTATTAAAAAAACACAGTTAGAATAAATTTACACCAGTAAAAGACAAAATGGAATAAGCCAAGGAATAAACAAATGTATAAAAGCCTATTATATTTGAGAGACAAGCTATTGCATTGTAAAAGTTAAAATTAAGATATTTCTATTTTTTTGAAAAATTCCCTTTTGTACTGTCATTTTCATTTTTGGAAATATGCAGTCCTGTCATTATATATATATATATATATATATATATATATATATATATATATATATATATATATATATATATATATATATATATATATCAAAGAAAATACAAATTGGAGGGAAAATGAAAATTGTTTGGCAAGGGATTTAATTAAATTAAATCTAAAAGTTTTTTTTTTGGAAAAATAAAAATTAAATGGGGGGAGGTGGGCCCACAGTACCCCCAACCCCGACCCTACAGAATCTGCGCAGAGCAGGGTCTAGAGGACGTGTCGTGCATGGCCCTGCAAGTCGTGCAAAGCACGACCCGGCAATACGTGCGATGTCATGACATGCAGGCGGCCGAAGGGCGCGGGGTCCATAGGGGATTTTCCCCCACATGATTTTATATTATGTTTTTTTTAATTTGTTTTAAATTTCATTAATATTAAATTTAATTATAATTTAATTTGATTTAGTTATAATTTATTTAATATTATTGTTAATTAATTTAAGTTTTATTTATTAATGTGTTTATTAGTTAATATGAATATTAGTGAAACAAACTTTAATTTTATATTAACTGAGTGTTAATTACTTTAATTTGGTTATATATTTTATTATAAAATTAATTGAAGCATATTTGTTTAATTTAGTTTGATTAAATGCCTATGTAAATTGATTTTTGATTTAAATACTATAGTGGTTAACTTATTCAAATCAAACCTTTGTTAAATTATTATATTGTTTAAATGGAGTTAATTAAATTAGTATTAAAAGACCTTATGTGTTAAAATGATAATTTTAACCGTATACTTAGATAATTCATTGTCCTGGGAAATAACCTTATATTTTTGTTAATTAATGATATCCCAATTGGAGTTTACTAAATAGCTTATTGCTATAAATACAGATCAAATTAGCTTAACTTTGTGGTCAGTTATCTAGTGCCGTGTGGATATATATTGTTACAATAGAATTGATGTACCTTATTTCTTTATTAGAAACTAATAATGAAATGTTGGGATTTGAGGTGCGACCATTGAAATTGGATCTTTTTGTTCTGTTAAGTTCACTGGATGGCATAAGGGAATTTTCTTTGCGTAGGTCAAGTATTGCAATATTATGTTCTAAATTTCCCCTAGTAGATTTAATTACTTTTATGCTTGAAATCAATTATGCGGGATGTGAAATCCAAATGTTTATAGATTAATTTCAGTATTCAATAATTTGAGTGTTGTTTTCTTCGTGCCTAGAGTGTCTTCTTTTTCTATATGGGTTGTCAGGTACTAGAAGACCTAGGGGGAAATAGAGGCTTGGGTATGAGTCGGTCATGACATGGTTTCAGTATTATATTTGATATGTGTGTGTATTCTAATTATCATCCCTGCTTTGACCATTTGGGCTCATGTTGTATTGAGTTTTACTTCATATTCTATAGAGAAGAATACGGTATTGATTTTTATATTCGATCCACAGGATCATGTGTATATATTCTTTTGTGAACACTCTGAAAGTGTTTTGTGATATCATGGTTATGTGAGAACTAGTATGTTCCTATAATTTTATGGAATAGTCCCGAGGGACATTTTTATCTTTTGTGATCTATCTGAGATCTATGAGCCTAGGGTAGTTTACCTAGATATGTAGTAGGAGGTGGCTTGCAATAAGCCTCGGGGCCCACAAGTGGCTGCCAAGATCACTTATTGTTAAGTATTTTAATCAAGTGATTACATAATATAACATTGAGAGATTTTAAAATGAACCTAACAAGATAAGTTTCCTTGCCTTGGCTTAGTGCTAGTACAGACTAAGGTGGGAATGGAGAAGATGACTAGCCCCCTTTTAAGGGATGAGTTGACATAGTCAATGGCTTTATCAGTACGAGAAGTCATTGACACCACGTATAGTCACTTGGGTGCTGGGATCCAAAGAGATTACCAAGATGAGATTGAAGGTTTAGACATACATGATGACACCTTCCTATGCATAGTCTAGTTATCCTACATGTGTCAGTTGCCTCTGGATTAGTGAGTCTTTCATGACATTATTACTTTTTCACCTTGAGTTAGAGAGCTTTCAGGATCCTTTCCTTAGCTTGATTTGTTTGATGTTTGTTATCCGAGCGGGATTTGTTGTTATCTCCTTAGCACAGTGGGAGTGGACCATTTAGATTCATGAGGTTGGGTGGTAGTGATTCTTTTACCATTTGAAATTTTGACATTCATGTACCAGTCCTGGATGATCCCTGTTGTAGTTGCTCCTTCTTGATCTTCATTGTTGGAGAGGTGTTCTTCTTCTTCTTGATCTTCTTCCTTGTGATCTTGTATCTTTGTACCAGCTCTTCAGAGATGTCTTGTGTTCTTCATTTCTATTATTATATTACATACCCTATGACATGTGCAGTGGATGTAGATTTATAGATACCTTATGGTACCAGTTGTATTTATTTCTTCTTCTATGTGATGTTGTTTTATCCTTCATTTATTTATATGAGTTTTGTAATTGTACCTAATCTAAATTAATTAATTAATGTTAAATTAATATTTATCAAGGAGCCCTTGAGAGTTGTAACTCGTGTTGGTTATTGTATTATTGAGAGTAAATGGTAATTGATTCTGCATGGATGTTTATCTTGGATGTTAACTGTTTAAAAAAAAATTATTTTGCCAACTTAGATGCATGTTTTAGTTAAGTTCTCCTAGGTTCCCTTGTGGGGCATTACATTCACTTACCCTAAATGAATTATCCTAAGTAAACTTAAGTAAGTGTAATTATCATTAACTAATTACACTAACAATCTTCTATTGGAGCATAAAAGCGGACAAACAAATAAGGGTTATGATGCATTTAGTAGGAGCAATTCATTGTTGCGTGAGACTTAGACTAGAACAATGTTGGATTTGATAATATAAAAGAGTTGTATGTAGATGATGTAGATTTAAAAGATGTGTATCAAGTGTGGAACAATCCTATCATCACAGATAGAGACCCTTGGGCTGATTTTTTCTACATGAAGGGTTTTTGTTCAAAGTCAATGTGCATGCCTAGAGGATCAATGAGAGACAATCTTTTGAAGGAGAAGCATTGTGGAAACCTAGCATGACACTTTGGATATGATAAATCTTAGCAATATTGGTAGCATTACTAGTATTCTTACATAGAATGAAATGAAACATTTTAGAGAATCCATCCATGACCATAAATATATAATCAATTCCCCTTTGAGTTTGAGGCAAACCTTAAAAAAAATCCAAACTTACAGGAGCACAAGGCCTAGAATTGTGTATCCAGTCAATATCCTCATTAGAATCATCACCAAAAGGGGAAGCTAGTCAGACTAATATCTACGAAGTGATCAATTTTAAAGTTGTACTCTGCTCATTAACATTGGTGGATTTGACTAGGGAACCAACCGTTGGAGATTGATCTAACGTGTATTCCATCTGCTACCTGATTTGCCACCACATCCACTTTGCCATTGCCTTCACGGTAAATGTGATTAGCCGTTGAAGATTCAAATTTTGGAATTAGGCTTAATATGTTTTCTAAATAAGATTAAAGTTTCCAATTTAAAATGGACCCTATCCTTATGGCATTTATAATAATCAATGAATCTCCTTCTATTTCAATTCTATTAAGATTAAGTTCTCTAGCTAGAACCAAACCATGATAAAGAGCTTTTATTTCTACTACATTGTTAGTGTCCGGGTCTAATGGCTATGCTAATTGAGCAATAATTTGGCCATTTGCTGAATGAATAATACAACCCACCCCAGAAGGACCCGGATTTCCTCTTGATGCCCCATCAAAATTTAATTTAACCCAGCCTGGAGAAGGAGATTTCCAGACACATGTCAACCTGTGAAAAGAGCTACCCTTGCTACCTCTACCAATAATGGTAGGCATTTTCAATCCATGCCAGCTTTTTAACATCCTATCATCCCAACTGGTGTAAAATTTATGAATGGTTGAGAATGTCTAATTCTAGGAATTCATGACCTCCACTATAGCTTCCTCAATTCTATTTAATAGCTGATTCATGTTCAATGCTTTCTCTTAGAATAATCTGCTATTCCTTTCCTTCCATAGTTCCCATAGAAGTATTGATGGGGATATGATCCAAAGGTTTTCACATAAGCTTTCTTTGAAGAGAGATGGCCAAGCAATAAGGTGTGATTGCAGATCTTGTGGAGAAGCAACTTTCGAATTCAATTTTGAGTGTAACCAAAACCAATACTCCGCTGAAAACTAACATGAGAATAATAAATGATTGAGATTCTCTTTGTGATTATGGCATAGTGTGCATCTAGATGACCCAAAGAACCCCATTTTTGTGAATTTCTCTACAGTCAAAATACAGTCCTAAAAGGCTACCCAAAGGAATGTACCAGCTTTAGGCAAACACATTTTTTTCCAACAAAGGTGAATGGGGATCAAGGAAGATTTTTGAGAATGTTGTGTTAATAATTTATACCCTTCCTTGACCTTGTAGTTACCATCCTTTGATCCAAACCAAATAATCTCACCGTTGGCATTTTTTAAAAGAAAAGATGTTTTTTCTAAAGTGTATTTTATTAGCTGTAATTCTTGGTAATTGGCCCCAATATTTGTGAAATCCTTCCATCTCCAATATCCATCTTATATACTTCCTGTCCTTCTCACCCATCTTGAAGAAATAGAATTTTGGTTTGATGAATTTTTTAGAGGTTTGAGTGAGCCTAAACCTCCCTTCACTTTATTTCTAGAAGAAACTAGGGGTAATTCTGCTAGGGCTTCCGGAATGGAATTCTTATTCCTTTTGTTTCTTATTCTAGAGGATTTCCTACAACCTAAACGTGGAGAATAATTATTTTTCTCTAGGGTGCTAGATTTTGGTAAGTTCTTAAGATCACAAAGTCTAATTTTCAAAATGTCATACTCCTTGCTAAAGTGGTTATGTGCTTCATCCCTTTAATTGTTCGCTGATAGTTTTTTTTTTTAATCTGTTAAGGGATTGTTTTCTGCTGTAGTTTTTTATGCCTATATTTATGAATAAATTTTTATGAGAATCCCTTAAAAACTAGAATTACCTGTTATCAAACAAACCAGACAAAGATTTCATGTTTAAAAATTCATAATAACTATTAGAATTAAAGGCCAGTGCGTGAACTTTTAAAGCAGTTAGATTTTGATAGTAACTAGAGGTAATTGACCCATCTGACTGTTGTTCGTTAGTTGTTGCTGATGGTTTATTGTCTACTGTAGTTTTTAATATATCTCTTTGTAAACAAACTTTTATAAGAGTTTTAAAATCCCCTTTTTTGTAATAATACAAACCCAAGATTAAGAGTTTCAAAATCGCTTTTCCTGTAATAATACAAACACAAGATTAGATGTTAAAAAAATTCTGAGATCTTGAATGCAGTAGAAAATGACCCTTCTATGTCTTATTAGATTGGTGGAAGCTTACAATATTTTATTCTCTTTAGAAGAGTGATGCATGGTAAAAATCTATGTGATTGGGGTTTTCTTGAAAGAAATTCTATTGTTTATACATTAAGGCATGTCTGAATATCACCTTGAAGTAGCACTCCAGAGCAATGTTCAACAAGACGTGGCACTGTTTCAGTGTTAGTGATAGGAGGATATTGGCCATTTTGGTAAGGAGGAGCATCTATCTTTCCAGTATAAAGGAATTCATGGAATGTAGCACCTTGCATAAGTTTGTCACCGTTGCTTTCTATTTTTTCCATGGTGTCCCATTTTGATTCATACCCTGGATACCATTCGGTCACTTCAGTGTTTTTCCTAGGTACAAATGCATTCCTCTCTGAATATACTCTTGCATGCACTTGTGAACTAATTGCATAGATTCCCCATTTTCCATATAGATTGCTTACCACATGACAGTATCCCCATTTGAAAGGAAACATAATTATCATTCAAAGATAAATGATGAAGTAAAGGTAGAGATAATGAACTCTATCAAACCAACTTTAATATTGATAGTAAAATCATCTACCATGTTAAATATAAAATAAATCTATTTATATTGTATCTAAAGATCAGTAGAAATCGTAAATCTTAAGTTTTCATTTGTTTATGTGGCTCATGGAATCACACAATTTTTTAGTCTAATACTATGATAGAGATAATGTTGTTTCTGGATATGAATGTGTGCAAAATTTTTACATCACACTCCCTGATCCACCATCAAGATGAGAAGAGTTGGAGGAGAAAAATGATGATGGATCATGGAATTTGATTCAAAATTTTGATTTAAAAACCTTACACACAATCAAATCCAGAAACAGAGGTATCTCTATTTGATGAATTGTGGAAATTTCTTTTTTTGATAAGTAGATTGTGGAATTTTATTAGCATTGATTAATTATATGATTTCAATTGAACCATCTAAATGAATCAAAACTCAAAATATATTATTTAAATTAAAATTACAAAAAAAATTTACCTCCAATGAGGATTGCACTGATTTGAATCCTTGAACCAGTTTCTAAACACAGTGACTCGCACATTCTTGTCATTTTCAAATGAATCATCTGCCCCCAACAACATATTGAAGTTAGTTTCAAATAGCCAACAATTTGAGATGGTGACATCAGTGGAACCCGGAATAGAAAACACTAAACTAGATTTTCCACGGAAAGAAGTAAGGTGATCCACCCACACCTTCTTCGATCCAAATATATGAACTGTGTCGAAGTTGTTGTCAATGACCTGAATGTTATGAATTATAACATTCTCCACTTTGTTCAAGCCAAATCCATAACCAGTGATGATAACTTTGGCTCCCCTGCCATCTATAGTTGTGTGTCTCTCTACAAGCAACATTTTTTGTAAGGTAATTGTCATATCCTGTTTGAAAGTGATCCATATTCCTTGTGAGTTTGAAGAGGCCAAAGTGACACCATAACACAATGTGCTTGGTTGTGGATTGTTGGGGTTGTCATCAGAATTGGTCACGGTGTAGGTTTGGCCATTTCTCCCACCTGTTACACCTCTTGCAAATCCAATGGCACAGTTCACCAGTAGATTCCCTTCACCATAGCTAGAGAACTGGCATTTGGTCCCATCCGGTGCTCCACATATATTCATTTCAGCCTTTAATGACCTTGCACCACAAATTTTATCACAATAAAAAATAAATTGTCTAGTATATCTCATGGACCATATTTTAAAAGCGGGGCTTAACAAAAAATTCTAAGTTTGGCTATATTCAAGTGATTTATCTGAAATCAAACTTTCCATTTGATATTAGGACCTACTTATTATTGTGAATTCAAATAAGTCATTTAAACAAATCAAAATTTAAGAGTGTTATAAGCTGAAGATATTAAACTCGAAGTTTTAACTTATTTTAGGTGGTTTGTCTTGATTCTTGGTAAAACTCACCTATTAATATGATTTCAAATGAGCCACCTAAACAAATCAATATTTAGACTGCTTTTTAATTACCCTCTTCTTTTCGGAAAGAAAAAACCATTCTCCATTATTTTTCTTAGGAAAATCAATTCTCTTAGAGAATAGAATATTATTCACTGGAAATATAAGGGAATGAAAAAAATAGATAAGCCAAACAAAAAGATTATTATTTCAAAAGAACATTGACCACCATAAAAAAAATTTCAATCTGCTATGCCACATACCCCTTTTGACTGGTAATGATTCTCCAAATGAAAGAGCATTATTGTTCATGAATATATCAGCAATAGTTACAGAACTAAGAAGAAAGGCATCAAAGAGCATCCAAAATTTCAAGGAGTGTGTCAACTCCATATCTCTACAATCACAGTAAGAATTATCTGCTTTCCAAAGAAATAGATGGATTATGCATTAAACATTAGGGGACATGGGTATATATACAAAGATTGGGCATAATGGTACGTAATGGCCGAAGTGTGGTTATCCTAGTTTACAGGAGCTTGAGGATGGGTATTCTCATAAAAATTGATTCTTTTCTGATATTCTTTCTTGTGATAGTAAATGGGATCATTATAAATTATCTTCTTCACCAAACTAAAACACATGATCTTGTATGATCTAATTTAATTCTCAACCTCTCGATTCAAAATTTAGTATATGCTAAAATATTATGTGAATGATAGTAAGGGATGCAAGCTATTTACTGTCCTCACAAAAGAAAATATGTTCCTCCTACTTCCTAAATCAATTGGAAATGTCTCATTTGAGCAATAGATAAAATCAAATTACTTTCAAATCAAACTGTTTATAAGTGCGAAATCTCAAATTCCCATTGACTTATTACTGTAATTTGATCATTAATCCAATTTATATCCAATCCAATCCATCTTGAACACTAATCCTATTTGATTAATTAACCAAATTTGTACCCATAGGCAAGAGGTTAACTTCATAATTATATAACTTTGATCTAGGTAATTACAAAATCAAAATGAAATAGAAATAATTAGTCAACTCCAAATATCTTATACTTTCATCACAAATTAAGTTTTAAAAAATATTTGTGATTTACTATTATATTCATATATAAAAGGAAATTCCTTATATTTAATTTTTATTTATTTGAACCATGCATCATTTGATATTAAGAAAGAATTGTTGGATTTAATTAGAAAATAATGTACATCCATGTTCAAATTCAAAACGAAATATAACTTATTTTATCACACTCATTCTAGTGCATAATTATTCTAAAATCTAAATGCATATTTCAAGTTTATTGATTTATAAATGTCACAATAATAATAGAAAACACTTCGAGTATCATACATAATACTACTAGTGTACCTAATTTTTAAATTATTTTTATGTCAAATAAGCTGAGAGATATCATTTTAAGGCCGATATTGGATATTGTTAAATAAAAGAGGGGTTAAAATTTATTCAAACAAGAAGAAAAATAGAGCATGTACATCAAACAACTCTATCAAGATCCATTACTCCATTCCACTCCCTAGGGATATAAGTGAAAGTAACATAATCCAAAGAAGCACACAAATTAAGAATTTGGTTAACAACCAAAACTAATTGTCAACTAACATCCTCAAATGTCATCAAATCAATAGATGTACTACCATTTGTGAATCTAATTCACAAATGATCTTGGTCCATCCAAGAGCACAAGCATGCTCCATAACATAGTCTCCAAGATAATTAAAAAATAAATAAATAGTCTCCAAGATATCTCTACCTATTCCACCAATACCAGCAAGACATGGGTTTCCCAAGAATATCTATCTGTGGTAATTTTAGAATGCCTTGCGAAGAAGGACTCCACTCTCTATCCTATTTATCTTCTAAAGAGGGTGTCTGCATCTATTTCTCATGAGTTGGCCTTCTGGAGGAGGAAGATGGAGATGGTTGTAGCAAATAACATCAGCAAGATCCATAGCATCTATGAAGTCACATTTTGTCAAAATAGTTTCTCCAAAAGGATGGAGAATTTTCAACCGCAAGTGTTGCACCCCCCAACATGACACCTTGAAAGATATAACAATTCCTTTCCAATCAGATATGACAAATAATAAAAGAAGGGCCAAGAGTACAAGCAACTTTAAGAAATGAGGTTTTGACATGGGCCTTGCCCCATCAAAAAAAAAATCAAGCCAAAGAAGAGACATGCCAACAAGCTTGATTTCAAACATCCCACCAAAAGTGACAAATAGGTCTAGTGAAAGAGCATTGGAAAAATAGATAAGAGACACTTTCTTCACTATTACAACACAACACACACATCAAGGGGCCTTGAAATACCATGCTTACATAAATTATGTCAATTAAGGACACTATTTGTTGACCACCAACCACATGAAAAAATTGCACTTGGGCCATGAGAACTTATTACAACTTGTTTCCACCAAGGAACCTGAATGCCCCCAAAAGTCTACCACACTAGCTTAACATAACCAACAAAAAGGAACTTTCCAGATAAACCATTTCCTGCCCAAGCCAAAACATCATTCCCAACTAAGGTAGTGCACTCACAAGACTTAAGAATCTAAGCTAGATCATTCCTATCTTTCTCATATCCTCCTATAGGCCATTCAGAAGGATGTTTCCGGTGAAAATAGACCACGAGCCACAATTATGGGTAATCTTATAATTGTCAATAGTGACTCGTCCAACGATAGTAAAAGTATCACAAAGGGGCTAAAGGTGAGGATGAGTAGAAGGGATAGAAGGACGACCATCCCAAGAATCCATCCAAAAAAAAGCTTGAAATCCCATATGATAGATCAAAAAAAGACCATTCTTTACTAATTGAGCCCCCATATAATGCCTCCCGTGATTGCATTTTATTCCATAATTATTTTGATTTGAGATAACTCTTATTATGATTTTGTGGTTATCTACATGATGAGATGCATTTGATGACATTATGTTATTTTGGCTTTACCAATATCATAGCTGATTTGATGTTAGATTATCTTTATATGTACCATTTTGATCATATCTGCATGATGGTGTTGTTTCTGTGACATGATGTCGTATGATGATCTATCTAGTTTATTTTACTTTGGAGACTATGGAATATGTTATCAGGATGATTTTATTGGATTACATGATATATTGTGCCTTATATGTTGTTGGATATTTTAGTTATTTACTTTCTTTGGTTTATGCTCATATTGTCATAATACGATTTAATTAAAAGACTTATATTTAAACAAAATGTTTTATTTAATTGCAATGATTATTTAAATAGCATGTACAAAGTGAGATGAAGTTGTAGTTTCTCATTCATGAGGTTCACATGATGTCTCATTCTCCTTCACTATTTGATGTCATGTATATTCATGTGCTTTGGCTATTTATACTATGAGCAACTACACTTGATATTTACGTGTTTAAGTGAATAGGTTTCGGGCACATTTTTCCTAAGCTATAGGAATTGAGTGTGTCTATATCCTTGACATTGGCACAAGAGGTAGTAATTTTTGTCTTTCATTTATGAGCCAATATCATTCTTGTATGGATGATGTACTGGTGTTTATAATGTTATCCCTCCATACATGTTTGTAAATGTGGACTTCATGATGCATTTTATGATTGACTAGTGGTGTATTTGTGCATTAGAGTTCCTGCAGTTGTTGTGGAAGAGGGTTAATTGAAAATGCTAATTTTATGTGTTTGGGGATTTAATACAATTGTCAGCTAATTTTCCATAATCGAATTCCATTTAATTGGAGAACAATTAATTTAATTTTGAAGAATCAATAGTTCGTGGAAAATATTTAAGTGATTTGTTTTAACTTTCCTTTTGGGCGAAAGTGCTATTTATTTGGAAAAAAGGGGTTATTTTAACTTACTTTTCACTTTCAATTGGTGAAGAATTTGGAATTTGCTCCAAATTATTTTGGAGAAACTCAATCTTTTGTTCATTGTGATTGTCCGGGTTGTCAATTTCTGGTGGGTAGCAGTTTGTTGGAATTGTATCAAGAGTACTCCTATTTGTGTGGAGTGTACTTCAAGATTTTGGATGGAATTTATTTATTCCTTGTCTTTCTAGGTTTCTCCTATGGTTGTGAGGTAGGGCCTTTGTTATTTTATTTTTTTCTCAACTATTTAAGCTGTATATTTTTTGTAAATGCTTTATGGGATGAGAGTTAGTACTCCCCCAAATTCTTATGGTTTTTTTTAACCTAGTTTGCTCTCTACAAGTAGGTCAAGTTTTGCATTTTGGATTTTGTATTGTTACGCTTCCCATTTTTCTGTGTTTATCTAAAACATAAATTTTATTAGATTGGTGTGTTGTTGGGTACCTAAGGGGAAACTAGGTTTAATTTTGTAGCTTTAATTTTAAGTTTGATATTTGGGAAATTTTGAGGTTGCATCATTTTTGCAACCACCCTATAGTTTTACTTTGTGATTTCAAATTTGTGGATGAATCTATATTCATGGTAAAGTGCCTAGTTCAGTGTTTCATGAACACTTTTTATGTTTCCTTCTTTGGTATTTTTCCTCCATGGTTGATTTATGATCACATTTGGGATGCTTGATGTTTGTGTTTGAGACCACATCATGAGCACATCGAGTGTGCCATGACTAGATCCCAAGGGACCTATACTCTTGGTTTGAGACAAATAGATTCATTTTGTATAATTTTGGGTTTTGGACTTGTGAGTCTTTCATGTATTTACTTTGATGGTTGGTGTAGAGTAGTTGAATGAAATGATTCTTCAAGGTGGACCGGAGCACAAAGGGGCTCTAGGGTAAGCTTTATAGAGTCTCTAAGAGAGAGAGAGAGAGAGAGAGAGAGAGAGAGAGACCATCTACAACTCATTAGGCAAGAACAAGTGAAAAAATCAATCTTGTATATGCTATGATTCTCAAGGGAATCTGAATTATGTAAGGGTCATGAAATGTATTCGACATAATAATATGATTATTAAAGGTATAAAAAACTCCTACAGTTTTTTAATATAAACCATTTGTAGTCACTTAAATTACTATTCTCTCTCTCTCTCTCTCTCTCTCTCTCTCTCTCTCTCTCTATCCTTCTCACCTTCTCAATCTCTCTTTCTCTCTCACTTACTTAAGTATTTTTTCTAGATGTTACATAGTGTGCACACGCTATGTAAGCCATGAATTTTAATAGCGCATATGCAGTATAGCATGTATGCACTATAGTAAATTTGCATGTTTTAATACATTGGAATCCACCAAGCCTAAGGCTTGGATTTTCCTTGGAGATCCAACCCAAAGGCATGGATGATTCAAATAGGCCTCAGATGTGTTTTCCAGCAAAAACGCTTTGTAGGGTTAGGCCCGAGAATGAAAAGGCAAGAGCAATCTTTCAAAAGGTAGGTTAAAACTATGATTCACTTTTTAAAGATTCTCTAACTATGCTTTGCTTTTGAAAGAATCTCTAGGTAAACACACACATCGAGGGGAGATAGGTAGGGCACCTCCCAAGAGGGCCCCACTTGGATACCTAGGAACATTGCAAGTTTTTTTCTTTAGGACTGGCCATACCTACCCCCGAGGAGGGCTGGGCCCTGTCGTCTTCCAAAAAAGGTGAAGGGGGCCCAACATGAACTACGAGGGGTACAAGACAGGACAGTCCAAACAAATAAATGATCTTCAGATGTAGGAGCGATATCCAGAGCGACCTAAGGAGTGAGGCATAGCACTCCAGAGAGAGGCTCCAAGCATAATATTCCCATATTATCTTATATTGTTTCTCCTTGTCTTTGAGTCCTAGCAGGAACTATGCTTCGCTTCCTGCCTGCTCATTCTTCAAATGAAAGCTTTAATCTGATTCTTCGAATTCTAACTTGCAAGGGTAGGATCAAT
>BSBK01015043.1:27500-60000 GCA_027943335.1 Chamaecyparis obtusa | reverse complement strand
CACCCCGCACGACAACTCCCGTCTCGACAGCCTTAACGGTTTCCGCATCCAACCAAAAGCCTTGGCCATACTCGTCTGCAAGTTTAACTCCACAGACAGAGAGGACTTTGCCCTGCAAACCAGAGCAAGACGATAGTGCCTCGTAGAAAATGAAGACGAGATGGCCAAGACCGCACTTGTGTACAAGGCAACCAACCTTTCATCGCACTCCGGGCCACGCTAAAAACACTAGGAAAGGCTTAAAGGGTGGAGAGTGGGACAACGATGAAATATGAAAGCAGGACACTCACCTTACGTGCAACGATTCCCAACACTTGTTACTGTCGGAGCTCATGTATCGCAAAGATGGAACGTGCCAAGTGCCAAGGCCCATGGCAAATGCAACTGTCGTAAACTTCGGAACAAGCGCATCTTTCAGTCAAACAAATGACATACACACTGTCGCAATTCTCTACGACACTCGTGCGTGGCAAAATTCAACTAAATATGAAGATGAGAACTTCCAACTGCACAAGGGCTGGGCAGAACTACAAGAAATGCTCACTCCGCAATTTATTATCGCGCCTACCATCTCGGAAAGGGGTACAAGTGCACACGTTCATCCAAGCAAAGAGGATGAAATGGAGTGAAGGGGCAAGATCCAAAAGTTCCGGAGGTACAACTCCGAGAACAATCGAGAGCAATGCCGAATTACATGTCAACTCTGTTACTAGGCAAACAAGTGTTGTACCTGAAGAAATCGACAGTCCTCACAATGGCCCGAGGCCAATGCTCCGACTTAATCAATTTTCTCCAACAAACGCCATGCCACCTTTCACAAAGGGATTTTATCCATCCAAAACCGAATTAATCACTTGCAGCAAAGTGACCCAAGAGCTAGACGGGGGCTGACCCAGTAATTGTCTTCCATGTCACTACAACGAAACATTTGAACGACAACCGCTGTCGAACCCTTTCCAACTTGCACCGTCGAGTGACACAAAAGACACTACCATGGGCATGGGCAGCCCCCGCATAGCAAACGGGTGCCCTAATGCGCCCCTCCAATAGAATCAGTGCTAGTGCTCAAATTTTATATCTGAGCTACCAATCCGTCCAAGCACCAGCACTGATTCTCTTGGAGGGCCGCACCTACCCAAACGACTCAGAAGCTATACGCCGGTCCATTCACAAGAACGGAACTATCTCCGGCCAACTCCCTGTGAAGGCCGCATCTCTCCGTTCCACGCATGCAAGAACCAACGCATAGCTAACGAGTACCCGGATAGGATTCGCGGAAAGTACATAGCAAATCGCTTGTACCAAAGCGAACCGAAAGCTAGACGGGGGCTGACCCGAAGATTGCCTTCCATGTCACTGCGACGACACATTCGAACGACAACCGCTGCCGAACACTTTCCGACTTGCACCGTTGAGTGACCCGAAAGACAGGACTTTGGGCAGCCCCCGCATAGCAATCAGGTGGCTTCATGCCCCTCTAATAGAATCAGTGCTAGTGATCCGATTTTAAATCCGACTTACTCATCCGTCCGCGCACAAGCTCTGATTCTATTAGAGGGGCATGGGGGAGCTTCCGCGAACTACTACTCCCCTATATAAGTTATTAGTCCGGGTCTTTCTCTTCCGTAGAAATTTGAGACGTTGAGAATGGCTCCCAAACAATTCAAATCTTCCAAAAATTCAAGTGAAACGATGAGGAAAAAGCTCACAAAAAAATCAAATCTTCAAAAAATTCAAGTGAAACGAACAGAATAGCTCACAAAAAATTCAGGTCTTCCGAAAAAATCGAAGGGAAACGAAAAGAACAACTAGCAAAACATTCAAATTTTCCAAAACTTCAAGTAAAAGAAAGAACATAGCTCACCAAAAAAATCCATTTCTTCCAAAAACTCAAGTGAATCGAAGAGAGTAGGCTCACAAAAAATTAAAATCTTCCAAAAAAAAATCAAAGGAAACAAAAGAGGAGATCGCAAAAAATTCGAATCTTCCAATGAAACAAAAATGAGAATAGCAAACAAAAAATTCAAATCTTAATGCAGCATGCGACAGAGCAAATCGCTTGTGCCAAGCGACCCGGGAGCTAGACGGGGGCTGACCCAAAAATTGCGTTTCTTGTCAATGCGACGATGCGTTGGAACGACAACCGCTGTCGAACCCTTTCCTACTTGCAACGTCGACTGACACAAAAGACACGATCCTGGACAGGCCCCGCATAGAAAGCGGGTGGCCTAATGCGCCCCTCCAATAGAATCAGCGCTAGTGCTCAGATTTTAAATCCGAGATACCCAGCACTGATTCTCTTGGAGGGGGGCACCTACCCAAACGACTCAAAAGCTATACGCGGCTCCATTCACAAAAACAGAACTATCTCCGGCCAACTCCCTGTGAAGGCCGCATCTCTCCGTTCCGCTCGTGTAAGAGCCAACGCGTAGCTAACGAGTACGTGGATAGGGTTCGCGGAAAGTACATAGCAAATCACTTGTACCAAAGTGACCCGAAAGCTAGACAGGGGCTGACCCGTAGATTGCCTTCCATATCACTGCGACGACGCATTGGAACGACAACCGCTGCCGAACCCTTTCCGACTTGCACCGTCGAGCGACCCGAAAGACAGGACTTTGGGCAGCCCCCGCATAGCAATCAAGTGGCTTCATGCCCCTCTAATAGAATCAGTGCTGGTGATCCCATTTTGAAATCCGACCTACACATCCGTCCGATCACCGGCAATGATTCTATAAGAGGGGTATGGGGGAGCTTCCGCGAACAACACACAACTCCTCCCCTATATAAGTTATTAGTCCGAGTCTTGCTCTTGAGTGGAAATTTAAGCCGAAGAAACTGGCTCCCAAAAAATTCAAATCTTCCAAAAATTCAAGTGAAACGATGACAAAAAGCTCACAAAAAATCAAATCTTCCAAAAATTCAAGTGAAACGAACAGAATAGATCACAAAAAATTCAAGTCTTTCGAAAAAATCTAGGAAAACGAAAAGAATAGCTAGAAAACAAAATTCAAATCTTCCAGAAATTCAAGTAAAACAAAGAACATGGCTCACCAAAATAATTCATCTTCCAAAAATTCGTCATTCTTACCGCAATCCATCATCTTATCCGTCATAACGCGTATCCAACATATCCACGAGGAGGTAACCCAACTCGCTCGCATAGTTCCTCAAGTCAGATAACAATGCATCTAGATGAATCCAAATCGTTTTCGATCGAGACTTAGCAACTAATGTCGCACCCGCCTAGATTGACTTGAGATCCAATCCGCCGACACATATGATAACTAACTGATTCCAATGCAAAGCATCTTGAGCCATTGCGCACTCAAGTATCGGAAGTCGAAGCGACATAGCAAGTAGCTTGTACCAAGTGACCCGGGAGCTAGACGGGGGCTGACCCGAAGATCGCCTTTCTTGTCAATGCGACGATGTGTTGGAACGACAACCGCTGTCGAACCCTTTCCGAAGTGCACCGTCGACTGACCCAAAAGTTACGACCCTGGACAGCCCCCGCATAGCAAGCGGGTGGCCTAATGCGCCCCTCCAATAGAATCAGTGCTAGTGTTCATATTTTAAATCCGAGCTACCAATCCGTCCGAGCACCAGCACTGATTCTCTTGGAGGGGCGCACCTACCCAAACGACTCAAAAGCTATATACGCGGCTCCATTCACAAGAGCAGAACTATTTCCGGCCAACTCCCTGTGAAGGCCGCATCTCTTCGTTCCACGCATGCAAGAGCCAACGCATAGCTAACGAGTACCCGGATAGGGGTTCGCGGAAAGTACATAGCAGATCGCTTGTACCAAAGCAACCCAAAAGCTAGACGGGGGCTGACCCGAAGATCGCCTTCCATGTCACTGCGACGACGCATTGGAACGACAACCGCTGCCGAACCCTTTCCGACTTGCACCGTCGAGCGACCTTCGAAAGACGGGACTTTGAGCAGCCCCCGCATAGCAATCAGGTGGCTTCATGCCCCTCTAATGGAATCAGTGCTGCTGATCGCGTTTTGAAATCTGACCTAATCATCCGTCCGTCTGTCGGATTTCAAAACGGGATCACCAGCACTGATTCTATTAGAGGGGCATGGGGGAGATTCCGCGGACAACACCTCCCCTATATAAGTTATTAGTCCAAGTCTTGCACTTCCGTAGAAATTTGAGCCGACGAGAATATCTCACAAAAATTTCAAATCTTTCAAAAATACGAGTGAAACAAAAAGAATAGATCACAAAAAATTCAGAAATTCCAAAAATTCAATTGAAACGAAGAGAATAGCTCACAAAAAAATCAAGGGAAAAAAAGAGAATAGCTCACAAATAAAATCAAATCTCCCAAAAATGCAAGTGAAACGAAGAGACTACAATCACAAAAAATGCACAACTTCCAAATATTCAATTGAAACGAAGAGAATAGCTCACAAAAAATGCAAGTCTTACAAAAAAATCAAGGGAAACAAAACAGAATAGCTCACAAAAAATTCAAATCTTCCAAAAAAACCAAGTGAAACAAACAGAATAGCTCACAAAAAATTCAAATCTTGCAAACATTCAAGTGAAAACGAAGAGAATAGCTCACAAAAACATTCAAAACTTCCAAAAATTCAAGTGAAAAGAATAAAATAATAGCCCACAAAAAATTCAAGTCTTCCAAAACAAAAACCAAGGAAAAACGAAGAGAATAGCTCACAAAAAATCCAAAACTTCAAGTCAAAACGAAGAGAATTTTACTACCTCGCAACAAACAAAATTCAAATCTCGCAAAAATTCAAGTGAAACGAAGAGACTTAACTCAAAAAATTCAAATCTTCTTGCGACATGCAGACCCAAGAGCTAGACGGGGGCTCGCCCACAGATCGACTTCAGTATCACTATGACGACGCGCTGGAACGACTACCGCTGTCGAACCCTTCTCTGACTTCCGCCATCGAGTGACCCAAAAGACACGACCCAAGGGAGCCCACGCATAAAAATTGGGTGGCTTCATGCCCCTCCAATAGAATCTGTGCTGCTGCTCACATTTTTAAATCCGAGCGGCAAATCCGTCCGAGCACCAACACTCATTCACTTGGAGGGGCACCTATCCAAACGACCGAAAAGCTATACGCGGCTCCATTCGCAAGGCACGGAACTGTTTCAGGCCAACTCCCTGTGAAGGCCGCATCTCTGCGTTCCATGCGTGCTAGAGCCAACACATAGCTAACGAGTACCGGGATAGGTGTTCGCGGAAAGTACATAGCAGATCGCTTGTACCAAAGCAACCCAAGAGCTAGACAGGGGCTGACCCGAAGATCGCCTTCCATGTCGCTGCGACGACGCATTGGAACGACAACCGCTGCCGAACCATTTCCGACTTGCGCCGTCGAGCGACCTGAAAGATGAGACTTTGAGCAGCCCACGCATAGCAATCAGGTGGCTTCATGCCCCTATAATGGAATCAGTGCTGCTGATCCCGTTTTGAAATCCGACCTAATCATCCATCCGTCTGTCGGATTTCAAAACGGGATCACCAGCACTGATTCCATTAGAGGGGCATGGGGGAGCTTCCGCGAACAACACCTCCCCTATATAAGTTATTAGTCCAAGTATTGCACTTCCGTAGAAATTTGAGCCGAAGAGAATATCTCACAAAAATTTCAAATCTCTCAAAAATATAAGTGAAACAAAGAAGAATAGATCACAAAAAATTCAAAACTTCCAAAAATTCAATTGAAACGAAGAGAATAGCTCACAAAAAATGCAAGTCTTGCAAAAAAAATTCAAAGGAAAAGAAGAGAATAGCTCACAAAAAAAATCAAATCTCCCAAAAAATGCATCATGCATAACTTCCAAAAATTCAATTGAAACGAAGAGAATAGCTCACAAAAAATGCAAGTCTTCCAAAAAAATCAAAGGGAAATAAAGAGAATAGCTCACAAAAAATTCAAATCTTCCAAAAAACCAAGTGAAACGAAGAGACTACATCACAAAAAATGCATAACTTCCAAAAATTCAATTGAAACGAAGAGAATAGCTCACAAAAAACGCAAGTCTTCCCAAAAAAAAACAAAAAAAAAAAAAACAAAGGGAAACAAAGAGAATAGCTCACAAAAATTCAAATCTTCCAAAAAAAACCAAGTGAAACAAAGAGAATAGCTCACAAAAATTTCAAATCTTGCAAAAATTCAAGTGAAACGAAAGATAATAGCTCACAAAAAAATTCAGAACTTCCAAAAATTCAAGTCTTCCAAAAAAAAATCAAGGAAAAACGAAGACTTAAACTCACGAAAAATTCAAATCTCCTTGCGGCATGCAGACCCAAGAGCTAGACGGGGGCTCGCCCACAAATCGACTTCAGTATCACTATGATGACGCGCTGGAACGACTACCGTTGTCGAACCCTTCTCCGACTTGCGCCATCGAGTGACCCAAAAGAGGCGACCCAGGGGAGCCCCCGCATAGCAATCGGGTGGCTTCATGCCCCTCCAATAAAATCAGGCATGCTACTCACATTTTAAATCCGAGCCGCAAATCCGTCCGAGCACCAGCACTGATTCACTTGGAGGGGCACCCTATCCAAACGACCCAAAAGCTATACGCGGCTCCTTTCGCACGCACAGAACTGTTTCAAGCCGACTCCCTGTGAAGGCCGCATCTCTCCGTTCCACCCATGCAAGAAACAACGCATAGCTAACGAATACCCGGATAGGGTTTCGCGGAAAGTACAAGCAGATCGCTTGTACCAAAGCAACCCAAAAGCTAGACGGGGGCTGACCCGAAGATCGCCTTCCATGTCACAGCGACGACGCATTGGAACGACAACCGCTGTCGAACCCTTCCCGACTTTGCGTCATCGAGCGACCCGAAAGACGGGACTTTGAGCAGCCCCCGCATAGCAATCAGGTGGCTTCATGCCCCTCTAATGGAATCAGTGCTGCTGATCCCGTTTTGAAATCCGACCTAATCATCCGTCCGTCTGTCGGATTTCAAAACGGGATCACCAGCACTGATTCTATTAGAGGGGCATGGGGGAGCTTCCGCGGACAACACCTCCCCTATATAAGTTATTAGTCCAAGTATTGCACTTCCGTAGAAATTTGAGCCGAAGAGAATATCTCACAAAAATTTCAAATCTCTCAAAAATACAAGTGAAACAAAGAACAATAGATCACAAAAAATTCAAAACTTCCAAAAATTCAATTGAAATGAAGAGAATAGCTCACAAAAAATCCAAGTCTTGCAAAAAAAATCAAGGAAAAAGAAGAGAATAGCTCACAAAAAAATCAAATTTCCCAAAAATGCAAGTGAAACGAAGAGACTACATCACCAAAAAATGCATAACTTCCAAAAATTCAATTGAAACGAAGAGAATAGCTCACAAAAAATGCAAGTCTTCCAAAAAAAAATCAAGGGAAACAAAGAGAATAGCTCACAAAAAATTCAAATCTTCGAAAAAACCAAGTGAAACAAAGAAGAATAGCTCACAAAAAATTCAAATCCTGCAAAAATTCAAGTGAAAGGAAGAGAATAGCTCACAAAAAATTCAAAACTTCAAAAAATTCAAGTGAAACGAAGAGAATAGCTCACAAAAAATTCAAAACTTCCAAAAATTCAAGTGAAACGAAGAGAATAGCTCACAAAAAACTTCAAATCTCGCAAAAACTCCAGTGAAACGAAAAAGACTTAACTCACAAAAAATTCAAATCTTCTTGCCGCATGCAGACCCAAATGCTAGACCGGGGCTCGCCCACAGATCGACTTCAGTATCACTAATGACGACGCGCTGGAACAACTACCGTTGTTGAACCCTTCTCCGACTTGCGCCATCGAGTGACCCAGAAGAGACGACCCAGGGGAGCCCCCGCATAGCAATCAGGTGGCTTCATGCCCCTCCAATAAAATCAGGCATGCTACTCACATTTTAAATCCGAGCCGCAAATCCATCCGAGCACCAGCACTGATTCACTTGGAGGGGCACCCTATCCAAACGACCCAAAAGCTATACGCGGCTCCATTCGCACGCACAGAACTGTTTCAGGCCGACTCCCTGTGAAGGCCGCATCTCTTCGTTGCACACATGCAAGAGACAACGCATAGCTAACGAGTACCCGGATAGGGTTTCGCGGAAAGTACATAGCAGATCGCTTGTACCAAAGCAACCCAAAAGCTAGACGGGGGCTGACCCTAAGATCGCCTTACATGTCACAACGACGACGCATTGGAACGACAACCGCTGTCGAACCCTTTCCGACTTGCGCAATCGAGCGACCCGAAAGACGGGACTTTGAGCAGCCCACGCATAGCAATCAGGTGGCTTCATGCCCCTGTAATGGAATCAGTGCTGCTGATCCCATTTTGAAATCTGACCTAATCATCCGTCCGTCTGTCGGATTTCAAAACGGGATCACCAGCACTGATTCTATTAGAGGGGCATGGGGGAGCTTCCGCGGACAACACCTCCCCTATATAAGTTATTAGTCCAAGTATTGCACTTTCGTAGAAATTTGAGCCGAAGAGAATATCTCACAAAAATTTCAAATCTCTCAAAAATACAAGTGAAACAAAGAGAATAGATCACAAAAAATTCAAAACTTCCAAAAATTCAATTGAAATGAAGAGAATAGCTCACAAAAAATCCAAGTCTTGCAAAAAAAAAATCAAGGGAAAAGAAGAGAATAGCTCACAAAAAATGCAAGTCTTCCAAAAAAAAACAAGGGAAACAAAGAAAATAGCTCACAAAAAATTCAAATCTTCCAAAAAACCAAGTGAAACAAAGAAGAATAGCTCACAAAAAATTCAAATCCTGCAAAAATTCAAGTGAAACGAAGAGGATAGCTCACAAAAAACTCAAAACTTCCAAAAATTCAAGTGAAACGAAGAGAATAGCTCACAAAAAATTTAAGTGAAACGAAGAGAATAGCTCACAAAAACTTCAAATCTCGCAAAAACTCCAGTGAAACGAAAAAAAGAAAAAGACTTTAACTCACAAAAAATTCAAATCTTCTTGCGGCATGCAGACCCAAGTGCTAGACGGGGGCTGCACACAGATCGACTTCAGTATCACTAATGACGACGCGCTGGAACGACTACCGTTGTCGAACCCTTCTCCGACTTGCGCCATCGAGTGACCCAAAAGAGACGACCCAGGGGAGCCCCCGCATAGCAATCAGGTGGCTTCATGCCCCTCAAATAAAATCAGGCATGCTCCTCACATTTTAAATCTGAGCCGCAAATCCGTCCGAGCACCAGCACTGATTCGCTTGGAGGGGCACCCTATCCAAACGACCCAAAAGCTATACGCGGCTCCATTCGCACGCACAGAACTATTTCAGGCCGACTCCCTGTGAAGGCCGCATCTCTCCGTTCCACACATGCAAGAGCCAATGCATAGCTAACGAGTACCCGGATAGGGGTTCGCGGAAAGTACATAGCAGATCGCTTGTACCAAGCGACCCAAAAGCTAGACAAGGGCTAACCCGAAGATCGCCTTCCATGTCACTGCGACGACGCATTGGAACGACAACCGCTGTCGAACCCTTTCCGACTTGCGCCGTCGAGCGACTCGAAAGACGGGACTTTGAGCAGCCCCCGCATAGCAATCAGGTGGCTTCATGCCCCTCTAATGGAATCAGTGCTGCTGATCCCGTTTTGAAATCCGACCTGCTCATCCATCCGTCCGTCGGATTTCAAAACGGGATCACTAGCACTGATTCTATTAGAGGGGCATGGGGGAGCTTCCGCGGACAACACCTCCCCTATATAAGTTATTAGTCCAAGTATTGCACTTCCGTAGAAATTTGAGCCGAAGAGAATATCTCACAAAAATTTCAAATCTCTCAAAAATACAAGTGAAACAAAGAAGAATAGATCACAAAAAATTCAAAACTTCTAAAAATTCAATTGAAACGAAGAGAATAGCTCACAAAAAATGCAAGTCTTGCAAAAAAAAATTCAAGGGAAAAGAAGAGAATAGCTCACAAAAAAAATCAAATCTCCCAAAAATGCAAGTGAAACGAAGAGACTACATCACAAAAAATGCATAACTTCCAAAAATTCAATTGAAACGAAGAGAATAGCTCACAAAAAATGCAAGTCTTCCAAAAAAATCAAAGGAAACAAAGAGAATAGCTCACAAAAAATAGCTAGCTTGTGGCCCGGACGATCCGATCTCATGAAAACTGACTACATACCCGTGGCTCGGATCGACAAGCTAGCTCGGATCGGCGATCTGAGCTCATTCCATCATGCATTCCCGTCTTCTACTCCATAAATGACTCACCTCTTTGTATTCACTTGAGAACTAAACATCCTTTAGTTCAGCTCGAATCACAACGTGCACTAGAATCCGTTCCAGCTCGGGTCTCATCTCAAAGATCCTTGCATTCACCAACAACACCTCCCCTATATAAGTTATTAGTCCAAGTCTTGCTCTTCCGTAGAAATTTGAGGCGAAGAGAACAACTCGCAACAAATCCAAATCTTCCAAAAAATCAAGGGAAATGGGGAGAATAGCTCACAAATAATTCAAATCTTCAAAAAAATCAAGTGAAACGAGGAGAATAGCTCACAAAAAATTCAAATCTTCCAAATATCAAACCCAAAAGCTTCGCACACATTACAAATCAAACAGCTTGTACCGAGCGACCCAAACGCTAGACAAGGGCTCACCCTTAATAAGAGAATCAGTGTTTGACTTGTGGGCCGGGCGAGCCGATCTCATGAAAACTGCCTACATACCGCGTGGCTCAGATCAGCGAGCTGACTCGGATCGTCGATCTGAGCTCATTCCATCATGCATTCCCGTGTTCTACTCCATAAAACGACTCACCTCTTTGTATTCACTTGAGAACTGAACATCCTTTAGCTCAGCTTGAATCACAACGCGCACTAGAATCCGTTCCAGCTCGGGTCTCATCTCAAAGATCCTTTCATTCACCAACAACACCTCCCCTATATAAGTTATTAGTCCAAGTCTTGCTCTTCCGTAGAAATTTGAGGCGAAGAGAACAACTCTCAAAAATTCCAATTCTTCCAAAAAAATCAAGGGAAACGGGGAGAATAGCTCACAAATAATTCAAATCTTCAAAAATATCAAGTGAAACGAGGAGAATAGCTCACAAAAAATTTAAATCTTCCAAATATCAACCCAAAAGCTTTGCACACATTACAAATCGAACAGCTTGTACCGAGCGACCCAAACGCTAGACAAGGGCTCACCCTTAATAAGAGAATCGATGTTTGACTTGTGGGCCGGGCGAGCCGATCTCATGAAAACTACCTACATACCCATGGCTCGGATCAGCGAGCTGGCTCGGATCGACGAGATAGCTCGGATCGACGATCTGAGATCATTCCATCATGCATTCCCATGTTCTACTCCATAGAATGACTCACCTCTTTGTATTCACTTGAGAACTGAACATCCTTTAGCTCAGCTCGAATCACAACGCGTACTAGAATCCGTTCCAGCTCGGATCTCATCTCAATGATTCTTACATTCACCAACAACACCTCCCCTATATAAGTTATTAGTCCGAGTCTTGCTCCCCCGTAGAAATGCTCGCCAACGCCGAAAGGTCACAAAAAATTTAAATCTCATAAATGACTCAGCTCGACGGGCTGGCTCGGATCGTACATACCCGTGGCTCGGATCGACGAGCTAGCTCGGATCGGCGATCTGAGCTCATTCCATCATGCATTCCCATGTTCTACTCCATAGAATGAGTCACCTCTTTGTATTCACTTGAGAACTGAACATCCTTTAGCTCAGCTCGAATCATAACGCGCACTAGAATCCGTTCCAGCTCGGGTCTCATCTCAGTGATCCTTACATTCACCAACAACACCTCCCCTATATAAGTTATTAGTCCGAGTCTTACTCCCCCGTAGAAATGCTCGCCAACGCCGAAAGGTCACAAAAAATTTAAATCTTGTAAAAGACTCAGCTCGACGGGCTGGCTCGGATCGCCGAGCTGGCTCGGATCGCCGAGCTGGCTCGGATCGCCGAGCTGGCTCGGATCGCCGAGCTGGCTCGGATCGCCGAGTTGAGCTCAATCCATCATGCATTCCCGTGTTCTACTCCATGGAATAACTCGCCTATTTGTAATCACTTGAGAATTCAACATCCTTTAGCTCAACTCGAATCACAACGCGCACTAGAATCCGTTCCAGCTCGGGTCTCATCTCAAAGATCCTTCCATCCACCAACACCACCTCCCCTATATAAGTTATTAGTCCAAGTCTTGCTCCCCCGTAGAAATGCTCGCCGACACGGATAGGTCACGAAAACTTTAAATCTCGTAAAAGACTCAGCTCGACAAGCTAGCTCGAATCCGTGAGCTGGCTCGGATCGACGAGCTGAGCTCAATCCATCATGCATTCCCGTGTTCTACTCCATAGAACAACTCACCTATTTGTATTCACTTGAGAACTCAACATCCTTTAGCTCAGCTCGAATCACAATGGGCACTAGAATCCATTCCATCTCGAGTCTCATCTCAAAGATCCTTACATCCACCAACAACACCTCCCCTATATAAGTTATTAGTCCGAGTCTTGCTCCCACGTAGAAATGCTTGCCGACGCCGATAAGTCACAAAAACTTAAAATCTCGTAAAAGGCTCGGATCGCCAAGCGAGCTGGCTCGGATCACCGAGCGAGCTGACTCGAATCGGCGAGCTGGCACGGTTTGCCGAGCGAGCCGGCTCGGTTTTCCAAGCTGGCTGGCTCGGATCGCCGAGCCGGCTCGGCTCAAATCGGATCGGATCCATCATGCATTCCCGTGTTCTACTCCATAAAACAACTTGCCTATTTGTATTCCTTTGAGAACTCAATATCCTTTAGCTTAGCTCTAATCACAATGCGCACTAGAATTTGTTCCAGCTTGGGTCTCATCTCAAAAATCCTCACATCCACCAACAACACCTCCCCTACGAGGATAAGTTATTAGTCCGAGTCTTTCTCCCCCATACAAATGCTTGCCGACGTCGATAGGTCGCAAAAAATTTAAATCTCGTAAAAGGCTCAACTTGACGAGCTGGCTCGGATCGTCGAGCTGGCTCAGATCGACAAGCTGGATCGGATCAACGAGCTGGCTCGGATCCGCGAGATGAGCTCAATCCATCATGCATTCCTGAGTTCTACTCCATAGAACAACTCGCCTATTCATATTCACTTGAGAACTCAACATCCTTAAGCTCAGCTCGAATCGTCTATGCACGAACCCATGCATAGCATTCAGGTATCAAATGGCATATCCAAAAATATCCGTAGAGAGCTAGCAAATCAATCATAGGCAGCATTGGCATAGATCGAGGTGAACATCATTTGATGCGATTTGACTAGTTACCATTGGGATGCCTTCGTGGCAATAGGGCCGACTTGAAACAAACCAACACAGCTTGATGTGATAGGGGTCATTTCATAATGACTGTTGGATGACTTTGTGGTGGTATGGCTAACTTACAATGGATGGGTGTAGTGTTGATGTGACAAGATCACCTCATACTAGAAATAGAGCTAACACGTCGACTGACTTGAACTGACATGTAAGGGACTCGATCCGAGGTGTAACAAAGGAGTTGTTTGGTGCACTCAGGAGTAGGGTCATGTCAGGGACTTGATTCGAGGAGCATTCATGGGGTTGTGCGACAAGTTGTTAATAGTTTTGGCCTGGGTAAGGTTTAGAGTCAAGTCGAGGTGTCATTCGAGCTGCATGAAGTAGCATGGACTGCTTTGTGCAGAGTGGCATTGGATCTTGTTGGGGACTCGATCCGAGGTGAAATCAACTAGGTATTGGAATGGGAAGTTGGGGACTTTTCCATGGGAGACTTGGAACATGTGCGAGATGGTGGCGTAATGAGCTAGTTCAGAACTATGTTGGACTATGAGATGCATTGGTTGCATGTACGTAGGAGGTCTTCATGACATTGGCTCGTGCAAGCCACAAGTCCTAATCTGGATGCAAGTTCACATCTTGAGGACAACTCATTAGTGGAGAAGTTCTCAAACTCAATTCTTGAGAGGTGTCTTGCTAGCTCAAATCGGTGAGTTGGCTCAGATCGGCTAGCTCAATCAGATTGGCGAGCTGGCTCCGATTGACGAGTTGGGCTCATCTCAGAGGTCGTTACATCCGTAAACAATACCTATCCCGTTATGACCCTAGAGATCTGGGTTACTTTGCCGACTCTAGTGATCCGGTGATCCAAGTCAATCCGGCGAATTGAGTCGATCCGGTGACCCGAGTTGTTCTGGTGATCTAAATTACTTATGTGACTGGAGTAATTCAAGTTGGGGGACTTGACAACTTGGCATGCTGAGCCGAATTCATTGATGAGTTGGCATACTCGTCAGCATAGGTATAGGAATGGGAAGTCATGGACTTTTCCATGAGAGACTTGGAATGAGTTAGCCTAGCTCACTTGTGAGTGGGGTCAAAAGTCACATTTGTTGACCTGAGTTGATCTCGCGACCTGAGCTGATTTGGCTGGCGGCCTGAGTTGGTGTGGTGACCCAAGTTGATCTGGCTAGCGACCTGAGTTGATCCAGCGATCCGACTTCATCCGTCGACCTGACCGAGTTGGTCAGGTGATCTGGTGACCCGACCTGACCTGGTTGGTGAGTCGAGTTGATGTGGCGACCCGAGTTGATCTGGCTGGCGACCCAAAATGATCCCGTGACCTGACCCGATCTGAAGACCTGACCCGACCCAACCCGAGTTGGTCTGGCAATCTGGTGACCCGAGTTGTTCTGGTTGGCGACTCGAGTCGATATGTTGACCCAAGTTGATCCGGTGACCCGACCCAATCCGGAGACCTGACCCGACCAAACTTGACCTAACTTTAGTTAGTCAGGTGATTTGGCGACCCAATATGATCTATATGGATACCTGAGTCGATGTAGGGACCCGAGTAGATTTGGCTGGCGGCCCGAGTCGATCTGACAACCCGTCCTAATCTGGAGACCCGAGTCGATCCGACGACTCGAGTTGATTCGGCAACCCGAGTGGATTTGACGACCTGTGTCGATCTGGTGACCCGAGTTGTTCTGGCGATCTGAGTTACTTATGCAACTCGAGTGATCTGAGCTGGTGGACTTGACAGCTTGGCATATTGGATCGAGGTGATCCAAGATTGAATGAGTTAGCACAGATCGAGGTGAACATCATTTGATGTGATTTAACTTGCGATCTGACTGGTTATCATTGGGATGCCTTCGTGGCAATAGGGCCGACTTGAAATAGAGATCTGAGTCGATCTGACGACTCCAGTGATTCGAGTCGATCTGGCAAGTCTAGCGATCCAAGTTGGCTAGGCAACTTCGTCAATCTAAGTTAGTCAGGTGATCTTGCGACCTGAGTTGATCTGGATGGTGACCCGAGTTGATCCGACTGGCAACCCAAGTTGTTTTGGGGACTCGAGTCGATCCAGAAACCCGAGTTGACTCGGCGATGCGAGTCGATCCAATGATCCGAATTACTTATGCGACTGGAGTAATTCAAGTTGGGGGACTTGACAGCTTGGCATGCTAAGGCGACTTCATTGATGAGTTGGCATACTTGTCAGCATTACTATTGTGCATATTAGATTGAGGTGATCCAAGTTTGAATGAGTTGGCATGGATCGAGGTGGACATCATTTGATGCAGTCTGACTAGTTATTGTTAGACGCAGTGTTGAAATGACCCGGGGTCATTTCATATAACCGCTGGGAGGCTTTCGTGGTAGTAGGGCAAGACCTGCGATGAGAACTTAACAAGGTCGCTGGCGGGGTCGAAACTCGTAGGAAAAAATGGATAAAGGAGGCTCTATACAAGGAAAAGAACAAAATTTTCAAGTTATAAAAAACTTAAATCACTAGAGCCATCCATGGAGTCACGCCTAGCTCGTTGGCGACGGGATCCCGGTGAGCTCGCTCACGAGCAAGATCTCGGACAGGATCCGGTCGAGCTCGTTGGCGATCCTCAGGGCGGGGTCAAAAGTCCTAAAAAAATAGACAAAGGAGGCTTCGTACAATGAAAAGAATGAAAAAACTAGAGTTGAAAAAGAAAACCACTCGTGCCATTCATGGAGTCACACCCAACTTAGTGACCCAAATTGATCGGGTGACCCGACCTAACCCGAGTTGGTTAGGTGATGTGGTGACCCGAGCTGATCTGGCTGACGACCCGAGTCGATGTGGCGACCTGAGTTGATCTGGTTGGCGACAAGAATTGATCTGGCAACCCGACCCGATCTAGAGAACTGACCCAACCCGATCTAGAGACCTGACCCAACCCGACCCGACCCAACTTGGCCTGGCAATCTGGTGACCCGAGTTGATCTGGTTGGTGACCCGAGTCAATTTGTTGACCTGAGTTGATCAGGCTGGCATACTTAGTTGACTTCATTGATGAGTTTGCATACTCGTTAGTATTACTATTATGCATATTAGATTGAGGCGATCCAAGTTTGAATGAGTTAGCCTAGCTCGCTTGCGAGTGGGGTCAAAACTCAAATTTGTTAACCCGAGTTGATCTGGCTGGTGACCCGAGTTGATTTGGTGACCCGAGCTGATTTGGCTGGCGACCTAAGTCGATGTGATGATCTGAGTTGATCTGGCTGGCGACCTGAGTTGATCTGGCGATCTGACTTCATCCGTCGACCTGACTCGAGTTGGTCAGGTGATCTAATGACCTGAGCTGATCTGGTTGGCGAGTCGAGTCGAGTCGATGTAGCAACTCGAGTTGATCTGGCTGGCGAGCTGAAATGATCCCGCGACTTGACCCAATCTGGAGACCTTACCCGACCTGACCTGAGTTGGTCTGGCGACCCAAGTTGATCTGGTTGGTGACTCGAGTCGATGTGTTGACCCGAGTTGATCTGGCTGGAGACCCAATTTGATCTGGTGACCCGACTCGATCCAGAGACCCGACCTAACCTAAGTTAGTCAGGTGATTTGGTGACCTGATTTGATCTATCTGGATACCCGAATCGATCCGATGAACCGAGTCGATCGGACGACCCATCCTGATCTGGAGACCTGAGTCGATCCGGTGACCTGCGTCAATACGGTGACCCGAGTCGATTCGAGGACTCGAGTCGATCCGGTGACCCGAGTCGATCTGGCGACCCGAGTCGATCTGATGACTCGAGTTAATTAGGTGACCCAAGTTGTTTTGGCAATACGAGTTACTTATGCGACTCGAGTGATCCGAGCTAGCAAACTAGACAGCTTGGCATATTGGAATGTGTTAACAACATAAGCTGATGTGTTGACCCGAGTTGATCATGTTAGTGACCCGAGTTGATCTAATTAGCGACCTGAGTTGATCCGGTGACCCGACCTGATCAGGAGACCTAACCCAACCTGACCTAAGTTAGTTAGGTGATTTGGTGACCCGAGCTGATCTATCTGGATACTCGAGTTGATGTGGCAACCTAAGTTGATCTGGCTGGTGACCCGAATTAATCTGGTGACCCGACCTGACCTGAGTTGGTTAGGTGATGTGGCAACCTGAGCTGATCTAGGTGATGACCCAAGTCGATGTGGTGACTTGAGTTAATCTAGCTAGCAACCCGAGTTGATCCAGCGACCTATCGCGATCTAGAGACCCGAGTCAAGCCGGCAACCCGAGTCGACCTAACGACCTGAGTGATCTAAGTTTATTATGGTAGTTGGAGTTACTTATGCGACTCGACTGATCTAAGTTGGAGGACTTGACAACTTGGCATACTGAGATGACTTCATTGATGAGTTTGCATACTCATCAGCATTACTATTGTGCATATTGGATGTGGTGACCTGAGTTGATCTGGCTAGGGACCTGATCTGGCTGGTGACCTAAGTCGATGTGGTGACCTAAGTTGATCTAGCTCAGGACCCGACTTGATCTGGTGACCCGACTTGATCTAGAGACCCCACCTGAGTTGAGTTCATCGAGCGATCTAGGGATCCAAGATGATCTAGCTGACTACCTGAGTCGATGTGGTGTCCCGAGTCGATCTGGCAACTCGAGTTGATCTGGCTGGCGACCCAAGTTGGCTAGGTGATGTGGCAACCTGAGTCAATGTGGCGATCAAGGCTGATTTGGTTGGCGACCTAAGTTGGTCAGGTGATCTGGTGACCAGAGCTGATCTAGCGACCCGAGTTGATCTAGTTGGCGACCCATGTGATGACCTAAGTTGATTTGGCTAGCGACACGAGTTGATCAAGTGACCCGTCCCGATCCAAAGACCTGAGTCGATTCGGCTATGTCAACCCAGCAACCTGAGTTGACTTGATGACCCGAGTCGACCCCGTGACCTGAGTCGACCTAGTGACCCGAGTCACTATGGTGACCTAATTTATTATGGCTATCTGAGTTACTTATGCGACTCGAGTGATCTAAGTTGGGGGACTTGACATACTGAGATGACTTCATTGATGTGTTTGCATACTCATCAACATTACTATTGTGCATATTAGATTTATGCGATCCAAGTTTAAATGAGTTGGCCTAGCTTGATCGTGAGCGAGGTCAAAAGTTGTAAAAAAAATAGACAAAGGAGGCTCCCTACGACAAAAAGAATGAAAAAACCAGAGTTAAAAAAAAATCACTCAGGCCATACATGGAGTCACGCCCTTCTTATTGTCGAGCTAGAAGCGGAGACTTGACTATGATAATACTTGAAGAGGAGTATGGGTCAATCATTCAAAAAGTGGACAGACTCACTGGAGATCTAAGTAGGTCAGGCTATCTAGTGACCTGACCTAATCTGGCTGGTGACCCGAGTCGATGTGGTGACCTGAGTTGATCTGGCTCGGGACCCGACTTGATCTGGTGACTCGACTCGATCTAGAGACCCCACCCGACCTGAGTTCATCGGGCGATCTGGTGATCTGAGATGATCTAGCTAACTACCTGAGTCGATGTCGTGTCCTGAGTTGATCTGGCGAACCGAGTTGGCCAGGTGATGTGGTGACCCAAGCTGATCTGGCTGGCGACCCGAGTCGGTTAGGTGATTTGGCGACCAGAGCAGATTTGGCTAGTGACCCAAGCTGATCTGGTGACCTGAGTTGATCTAATTGGTGACTCATGTGGTGACCCGAGTTGATCAAGTGACCTGTCCTGATCTAGAGACCCGAGTCGATCCAATAACCTGAGTTGACCCGGCGACCCGAGTCAACTTGACGACCCGAGTCAACCCAGCGACCTGCGTCGACCTAGTGACCCGCGTCGACCCAGTGACTCGCGTCGACCCAGTGACCCGTGTCGACCCAGTGACCCGTGTCAAACTGGCGACCCATGTCGAACCGGTGACTCGTGTTGACCTGACAACCCGCATCGACCTGGTGACCCAAGTCAACCCAAGTCGACTCGAGGCCCGAGTTGATCTGGCAACCCAAGTCGACCCGAGTCGACCCGATAACCTGAGTCAACCGAGTCACCTGAGTTGATCTGGCTGGTGACCCGAGTTGGCCAAGTAATGTGGCGACCTGAGTCAATGTGGTGACCCAAGCTGATCTGGCGACCACAGCTGATCTGGCTGGTGACCCAAGCTGATCTGGCGATCCGAGTTGATCTAGTTGGGGACCAGTGTGGTGACCTGAGTTGATCTCGCTAGCTACCTAACTTGATCTAGTTGGTGACCCGTGTGGTGACCGAGTCGACCCAGTGACCTGAGTCAATCGGTTGACCCAGTGACCTGAGTCAACTGAGTCAACCCGATGACAAGAGTCAATCGAGTCGACATGGTGACCTGAGATGACCGAGTCAGTCAGGTGATTGAGTCGACCCAGTGACCTGAATCGATTGAGTCGACCCGAGTCGACCAGGAGACCTTAGTAGACTAGGTCGACCCGTGTCAACCCAAGTCAACTTGAGGCCTGAGTCGATCCAGCAACCCAAGTCGACTCGGTGACCCGAGTCGACCCAGTGACCCAAGTCGACCTGATGACCTGAGTCAACCGAGTCGACCCGGTGACCCGAGTTGACCGAGTCGACCCAATGACCCGAGTCAATCGAGTCGACCCGAGTCGACCCAGCGACTGGGGTTTCTGTGGTGACCTAATTTATTATGGCAGTTGGAGTTACTCATTGGCGACCAGAGCTGATCTAGCAACCCGAGTTGATCTAGTTGGCGACCTAACCTGATCTAGCTGGCGAACTAATTTTGTCAGGTGATTTGGCGACAAGAGTTGATTTGGCTGGTGACCCAAGCTGATATGGTGACCTGAGTAAATCTAGTTGGGGACCCGTGTGGTGACTTGAGTTGATCTCGCTAGAAACTTGAGTTGATCCAATGACCCCTCCTGATCTAGAGGCCCGAGTCAACCCGAGTTGACCCGGTGACCCGAGTCACTCGAGTCGACCCGAGTCAATCGAGTCGACCCAGTGACTTGAGTCAACCGAGTCGACCCAGTGACCCGAATCAACCGAGTCGGTCAAGTGACTGAGTCGACCCGGTGACCTGAGTCGACTGAGTTGACCCAGTCGACCTGGTGACCTGAGTCGACAGAGTTGACCCAGTGACCTGAGTCAACTGAGTCGACCTGGTGACCCGAGTCAACTAAGTCGACCTAAGTCAGTCAGGTGATTAAGTCGACCCGAGTTGACCAAGTGACCCGAGTCAACCGAATCGACCGAGTGACCTGAGTCAACTGAGTCGACCCGATGACCCGAGTCAACTGAGTCGACCTGAGTCAACCGAGTCGACCGAGTCAACGTGGTGACCCGAGTCAACTGAGTCGGTCAGGTGACTAAGTCGACCCGAGTCAACCAGAGTCGACTGAGTCAACCTAGTGACCTGAATCAATTGAGTCGACCCGGTGACCTGAGTTGACTAGGTCGACCCGTGTCAACCCAAGTCGACTCGAGGCTTGAGTCAATCCAGCAACCCAAGTCGACTCGGTGACCCGAGTCGACCCAGTGACCCGATGACCCGAGTCGACCCGGTGACCCGAGTTGACCGAGTCGACCCAATGACCCGAGTCAACTGAGTCGACCCGGTGACCTGAGTCAACCAAGTCGACCCAGCGACCGGGGTTTTTATGGTGGCCTAATTTATTATGGTAGTCAGAGTTACTCACTGGCGACTAGAGCTGATCTAGCACCCCGAGTTGATCTAGTTAGCGACCTAACCTGATCTGGCTGGTGAACTAATTTTGTCAGGTGATCTGGCGATAAGAGCTGATCTGGTTGGTGACCCAAGCTGATATGGTGACTCGAGTAAATCTAGTTGCCGACCCATGTGGTGACCTGAGTTGATCTCGCTAGCGACTTGAGTTGATCCAATGACCCGTCTCGATCTAGAGGCTCGAGTCGAGCCAGCAACCCAAGTCGAGCTAGCAACCCGAGTCAACCGAGTCGACCTGATGACCTGAGCCAACCGAGTCGACTCGGTGACCCGGTGACCTGAATCAACCGAGTCGACCCGGTGACCAGAGTCGACTAAGTCGACCCAGTCGACCTGAGTCAACCGAGTCGACCCAGTGACCTGAGTCGACCCGATGACCCGAGCCAACCGAGTCGACCTAGTGACCCGGTGACCCGAATCAACCGAGTCGACCCGGTGACTAGAGTTGACTAAGTCGACCCAGTCGACCTGAGTCAACCGAGTCGACCCAGTGACCCGAGTCGACCCGATGACCCGAGCCAACCGAGTCGACCAGTGACCCGGTGACCCGAATCAACCAAGTCGACCCGGTGACCAGAGTCGACTGAGTCGACTCGGTGACCCGAGTCAACCGAGTCGATAGAGTTAACCCAGTGACCCGAGTCAACCGTGTCAACCCAATGACCTGAGTTGACATGGTGACCTGAGTCAACCAAGTTGACCTAAGTCAGTAAGGTGACTGAGTCGACCCGAGTCGACTCGGTGACCTGAGTCAACTGAGTCGACCTGGTGACCTAAGTCAACTAAGTCGACCCGGTGACCTGAGTTGACCCAGTGACATGAGTCAACCGAGTCGACCCGATGACTTGAGTCAACCGAGTCGACCCTGTGACCTGAGTCAACCGAGTCGACCCAGCGACCTGAGTCACTGTGGTGACCCAATTTATTATGGCAGTCGAAGTTACTGGCTGGCGACCCGAGTTGATCTAGTTGGTGACATAAGCTAATCTGGCTGGTGACCTAATTTTGTTAGGTGATCTGGTGACCAGAGCTGATCTAGCTGGTGACCCAAGCTGATCTGGCGACCTGAGTTGATCTAGTTGGCGACCCGTGTGGTGACCTGAGTTGATCTAGTTGGCGACCCGTGTGGTGACCTGAGTTGATCTCGCTAGCGACTTGAGTTGACCAAGTGACTCATCCCGATTTAGAGGCCTAAGTCGATCCGGCAACCCAAGTCAACCCGGTGACTTGAGTCAACCGCGTCGACCGAGTCAACCTAGTGACCCGAGTCGATCGAGTCGACTCGATGACCTGAGTCAACTGAGTTGACCCGATGACCTGAGTCAATTGAGTCGACCTGGTGACCCAAGTCAACCGAGTCGACCTAAGTCGACCCGGTGACTTGAGTCAACCGAGTCAACCCGGTGACCTGAGTCAACTGAGTCGACCGAGTTGACCTAGTGACCTAAGTCAACCAAGTCGACCCAGTGACCCGACTCGACCGAGTCGACCCAGCGACCCGAGTCGCTGTGGTGACCCAATTTATTATGGCAGTCAAAGTTATTGGCTAGCGACCAGAGTTGATCTAGCGACCTGAATTGATCTAGTTGGCAACCTAAGCTGATCTGGTTGTCGACCTAATTTTGTGAGGTGATCTAGTGACCAGAGCTAATTTGGCTGTCGACCTAATTTTGTGAGGTGATCTAGCAACCAGAGCTGATCTGGCTGGTGACCCAATCTGATCTGGCGACTCGAGTTGATCTAGTTGGCGACCTGTGTGGTGACCTGAGTTGATCTCGCTAGCGACTTGTGTTGATCTAGTGACCCATCCTGATCTAGAGGCTTGAGTTGATCCAACAACCCAAGTCGATCCGAGTCGACCGAGTCGACTCGATCATCCGAGTCAACCGAGTTGACCCGGTGACCCGAGTCGACCCGGTGACCTGAGTCAATCGAGTCGACCCGGTGACCTGAGTCAACTGAGTCAACCCAGTGACCTGAGTCAACCGAGTCGACCCGAGTCAACTGAGTTGACGCGGTGACCCGAGTCAACCAAGTCGATCGATTCAACCCGGTGATCCGAGTCGACCTGAGTCGACCGAGTCGGTTAGGTGACTGAGTCGACCCGATGACCTAAGTTGACCGAGTCGACCCAGTGACCTGACTCAATTGAGTCGACCCAGTGACCCGAGTCAACTGAGTCGACCCAATGACTCGAGTCAACCGAGTCGACCTGGTGACCCAAGTCAACTGAGTCGACCGAGTTGACCCGATGACCCGAGTCAACTGAGTCGACCCAGTGACCCAAGTCGCTGTGGTGACCTAATTTATTATGGCAGTTAAAGTTACTAGCTGGCGACCAGAGCTGAGCTGGCAACCTGAATTGATCTAGTGGGTGACCTAAGCTGATCTGGCTAGTGACCTAATTTTGTCAGGTCATCTGGAGACCAGAGCTGATCTGGCTGGTGACCCAAGTTGATCTGGTGACTCAAGTTGATCTAGTTGGCGACCCGTGTGGTGACCTGAGTTGATCTTGCTAGCGATTTGAGTTGATCCAGTGACCCGTCCTGATCCAGAGGCCTGAGTCAATCCGGCAACCCAAGTCGACTCGGTGACCCGAGTCTATCGAGTTGACCGAGTGACCTGAGTCAACCGAGTCGACTCGATGACCCGAGTCAACCGAGTCGACTCGATGACCCGAGTCAACCGAGTCGACTGAGTCGACGTGGTGTCCCGAGTCGGTCAGGTGACCGAGTCGACCCGAGTAAACCAGAGTCGACTGAGTTGACCTAGTGACCTGAATCAATTGAGTCAACCTAGTGACCTGAGTCGACTAGGTCGACCCGTGTCAACCCAAGTCGACTCGAGGCCTAAGTTGATTCGGCAACCCAAGTCGACTCGGTGACCCACGTCGACCGAGTCGACCCAGTGACCCGAGTTGACCCGATGACCCGAGTTGACCCGGTGACCCGAGTTGATCAAGTTGACTGAGTTGACTGAGTCGACCCAGCGACCAGGGTTTTTGTGGTGACCCAATTTATTATGGCAGTCGGAGTTACTCACTGGCGACCAGAGCTAATCTAGCGACCTGAGTTGATCTAATTGGTGACCTAACCTGATCTGGTTGGTGAACTAATTTTGTCAGGTGATCTGGTGACAAGAGCTGATCTGGTTGGTGACCCAAGCTGATATGGCGACCTGAGTAAATCTAGTTGGTGATCCGTGTGGTGACCTGAGTTGATCTCGCTAGCGACTTGAGTTGATCCAGTGACCCATCCCGATCCAGAGGCCCGAGTCGAGCCGGCAACCCAACTCGACCTGAGTCAATCGAGTCGACTCGAGTCCACCGAGTCGACCCAGTGACCCGAGTCAACCTGGTCAACTCGATGACCCGAGCCAACCGAGTCGACCCAGTGACCCGGTGACTCGAATCAACTGAGTCGACCCGGTGACCAGAGTTGACTAAGTCGACCCAGCTGACTTGGTGACCTGAGTCGACAGAGTTGACCTAGTGACCTGAGTCAACCGTGTTGACCTGATGACCTAAGTTGACCTGGTGACCCAAGTCAACCAAGTCTACCTAAGTTAGTAAGGTGACTGAGTTGACCCGAGTCGACCTAGTGACCTGAGTCAACCGAGTCGACCTGGTGACTCGAGTCGACCCAGTGACATGAGTCAACTGAGTCGACCCAATGACCTGAGTCAACTGAGTCAACCGAGTCGACCCTATGACCTGAGTCAACCAAGTTGACCTAGCGACCCGAGTCACTATGGTGACCCAATTTATTATGGCAGTCAAAGTTATTGGCTGGCGACCTGAGTTGATCTAGTTGGTGACATAAGCTGATATGGCGACCAGAGCTGATCTAGCTGGTGACCCAAGCTAATCTGGTGACCCAAGTTGATCTAGTTGGCGACCCATGTGGTGACCTGAGTTGATCTCGCTAGTAACTTGAGTTGACCCGATGATCCATCTTGATCTAGAGGCCCGAGTCGATCCGGCAACCCAAGTCGACCTGGTGACCTGAGTCAACCGCGTCGACCGACTCGACCCAGTGACCTGAGTCAACTAAGTTGACCTGATGACTTGAGTCAACTGAGTTGACCCAATGACCGGAGTCAACTGAGTTGACCCGATGACCTGAGTCAACTGAGTTAACACGATGACTCGAGGCAACCAAGTCGACCCAAGTCGACCGAGTCAGTCAGGTGACTGAGTCGACCTAAGTCGACCTAGTGACCTGAGTCGACCGAGTCAACCCGGTGACTCGAGTCAACAGAGTCGACCGAGTCGACCCAGTGACCCGTGTCAACCGAGTTGACCTGGTGACCCGAGTCGATCGAGTCGACCCAGCGACCTGAGTCACTATGGTGACCTAATTTATTATGGCAGTCAGAGTTACTGGCTGGTGACTAGAGCTGATCTGGTGACCTGAATTGATCTAGTTGGCAACCTAAGCTGATTTGGCTGTCGACCTAATTTTGTGAGGTGATCTGGCGACCAGAGCTGATCTGGCTAGTGACCCAATCTGATTTGGTGACCTGAGTTGATCTAGTTGGTGACCCGTGTGGTGACCTGAGTTGATCTCACTAGCGACTTGTGTTGATCTAGTGACCCATCCCAATCTAGAGGCCTGAGTCGATCCGGCAACCCAAGTCGATTCGAGTTGACTCGGTGACCCGAGTCAACCGAGTCGACCCAGTGACCTGAGTCAATTGAGTCAACCCAGTGACCTGAGTCAACCGAGTCGACCCGATGACCCGAGTCAACCGAGTCAACCCGATGACCCGAGTCAACCGAGTCGACGCAGTGACCTGAGTCAACCAAGTCGATGCGGTGACCCAAGTCAACCGAGTCGACCCGGTGACCTGAGTCAACCGAGTTGACCTGAGTCAACCCGACGACCTGAGTCGACCCGATGACCCGACTCGATCGAGTCGACCTGGTGACCTGACTCGACCGAGTCGACCCAATGACCCGAGTCAACCGAGTCGACCCGGTGACCCGAGTCAACTGAGTCGACCGAGTTCACCCGGTGACCTGAGTCAATTGAGTCGACCCAGTGACCCAAGTTGCTAGTGACCTAATTTTGTTAGGTGATCTGGAGACCAGAGTTGATCTGGTTGGTGACCCAAGCTAATCTGGCGACCAGAGTTGATCTAGTTGGTGACCCGTGTGGTGACCTAAGTTGATCTTGCTAGCAACTTGAGTTGATCCAGTAACCCATCCTGATCCAGAGGCCTGAGTCGATCTGGTAACCCAAGTCGACCTGAGTCGACCTGGTGACCCGACTCAACCGAGTCGACCCGATGACCCGAATCAACCAAGTCGACCTGATGACCCGAGTCAACCAAGTCGACCTTGTGACCCGAGTCAACCAAGTCGACCCGAGTCAGTCAGGTGACTGAGTCAACCCGGTGACCTGAGTCGATTAAGTCAACGGAGTCCACCCAATGACCTGAGTCAACTGAGTCGATCGTGTCAACCCAGTAACCTAAGTCAACCCGGTGAATCGAGTCAACTGAGTCGATCGAGTCGACCCGGTGACCTGAGTCAACTGAGTCGACCTGAGTCGACTGAGTCAACCCAGTTACCTGAGTCACTGTGGTGACCTAATTTATTATGGTAGTCAGAGTTACTGGCTGGTGACCTAAGCTAATCTGGCTGGTGACTTAAGTTTGTCAGGTGATCTAGCGACCAGAGTTGATCTGGTTGGTGACCCAAGCTGATCTGGCGATGTGAGTTGATCTAGTTGGCGACCCGTGTGGTGACCTGAGTTGATCTCGCTAGCGACTTGAGTTGATCCAGTGACCCGTACTGATCCAGAGGCCCGAGTCGATCTGACAACCCAAGTCGACCCGGTGACCCGAGTCAACTTGGTGACTCGAGTCGATCCGATGACCTGAGTCAACTGAGTCATCCCGAGTCGACCGAGTCAGTCAGGTGACTGAGTCGACCCGGTGACCTGAGTCAACCAAGTCGACCTGGTGACCCAAGTCCATCGAGTCGACCGAGTCGACCCAGTGACCTGATTCAACCAAGTCGACCTGGTGACCCGAGTCAACCGAGTCGACCTGGTGACCCGAGTCGCTGTGGTGACCCAATTTATTATGGCAGTCAAAGTTTTTGGCTGGCAACCAGAGCTGATCTGGCGACCTGAGTTGATCTAGTTAGCGACCTAAGCTGATCTAGTTGGCGACCTAAGATGAAATGGTTGGTGACCCAGGCTGATCTAGTTAGTGACCTGATTTTGTCAGGTGATCTAGCGACTAGAGCTGATCTAGCTGGTGACCCAAGCTGATCTAGTGACCCGAGTTGATCTAGTTGGTTACCTGTGTGGTGACCTGAGCTGATCTCGCTAGCAACTTGAGTTGATCTAGTGACCCGTGCAATCTAGAGGCCCGAGTAGATCCGACAACCCAAGTCGACTTGAGTCGACCTGAGTCAACCGAGTCAGCTGAGTCGACCTAAGTCACCCTAGTCGACCCGGTGATCCAAGTCAACTGAGTTGACTCAAGTTGACTGCGTCGACCCGAGTCGACCGGGTCGGTCAGGTGACTGACTCGACCTGAGTCGATTTGGCTACCTGAGTCAACTCGGTGACCCGAGTCGATCGAGTCGACCGAGTCGACCAAGTCCACCCAGTGACCTGAGTCACCTTAGTCGACCGAGCGACCAGAGTCGTTGTAGTGACCTAATTTATTATGGCAGTATGAGTTACCGACTAGCGAGCAGAGTTGATCTAGCCACCCGAGATGATCTAGTTTGCGACCTGAGTTGATCTAGTTGGTGACCCGAGTTGATCTGCCTGTTGACCTAATTTTGTCAAGTGATCTAGCGACCAGAGCTGATCAAGCCGAGCGGAACCGAACCGGTCGAGCTCTCCGGGGAGCGGCGGGGCGGGATCGGCGCCGAGCTCGCTCCCGGGCGGGGTCGAAACTCGCGGAAAAAAAATGAACAAAGGAGGCCCCGTACGAGGATAAGAACGAAAAAACCAGAGTTAAATTAAAAAAAAAAAAAAAAAAAAAAAAAAAATTACTTTCGGGTCATACGTGTAGCCACGCCCAGCTCGCCCGCGGACGGGATCCCCATCGAGCTCGTCGAGCCGAGCGGCGCTCGCGGGCGGGGTCCGATCCGAGCGGAACCGAACCGGTCGAGCTCTCCGGGGAGCGGCGGGGCGGGATCGGCGCCGAGCTCGCTCCGGGGCGGGGTCGAAACTCGCGGAAAAAAAATGAACAAAGGAGGCTCCGTACGAGGATAAGAACGAAAAAACCAGAGTTAAAAAAAAAAAAAAAAAAAAAAAAAATACATTCGCGTCATACGTGTAGCCACGCCCAGCTCGCCCGCGGACGGGATCCCCATCGAGCTCGTCGAGCCGAGCGGCGCTCGCGGGCGGGGTCCGATCCGAGCGGAACCGAACCGGTCGAGCTCTCCGGGGAGCGGCGGGGCGGGATCGGCGCCGAGCTCGCTCCCGGGCGGGGTCGAAACTCGCGGAAAAAAAATGAACAAAGGAGGCTCCGTACGAGGATAAGAACGAAAAAACCAGAGTTTAAAAAAAAATTAAAAAAAAAAAATTACATTCGGGTCATACGTGTAGCCACGCCCAGCTCGCCCGCGGACGGGATCCCCATCGAGCTCGTCGAGCCGAGCGGCGCTCGCGGGCGGGGTCCGATCCGAGCGGAACCGAACCGGTCGAGCTCTCCGGGGAGCGGCGAGGCGGGATCGGCGCCGAGCTCGCTCCCGGGCGGGGTCGAAACTCGCGGAAAAAAAATGAACAAAGGAGGCTCCGTACGAGGATAAGAACGAAAAAACCAGAGTTAAAAAAAAAAAAAAAAAAAAAAAAAATTACATTCGGGTCATACGTGTAGCCACGCCCAGCTCGCCCGCGGACGGGATCCCATTCGAGCTCGTCGAGCCGAGCGGCGCTCGCGGGCGGGGTCCGATCCGAGCGGAACCGAACCGGTCGAGCTCTCCGGGGAGCGGCGGGGCAGGATCGGCGCCGAGCTCGCTCCCGGGCGGGGTCGAAACTCGCGGAAAAAAAATGAACAAAGGAGGCTCCGTACGAGGATAAGAACGAAAAAACCAGAGTTAAAAAAAAAAAAAAAAAAAAAATTACATTCGGGTCATACGTGTAGCCACGCCCAGCTCGCCCGCGGACGGGATCCCCATCGAGCTCGTCGAGCCGAGCGGCGCTCGCGGGCGGGGTCCGATCCGAGCGGAACCGAACCGGTCGAGCTCTCCGGGGAGCGGCGGGGCGGGATCGGCGCCGAGCTCGCTCCCGGGCGGGGTCGAAACTCGCGGAAAAAAAATGAACAAAGGAGGCTCCGTACGAGGATAAGAACGAAAAAACCAGAGTTTTAAAAAAAAAAAAAAAAAAAAATTACATTCGGGTCATACGTGTAGCCACGCCCAGCTCGCCCGCGGACGGGATCCCCATCGAGCTCGTCGAGCCGAGCGGCGCTCGCGGGCGGGGTCCGATCCGAGCGGAACCGAACCGGTCGAGCTCTCCGGGGAGCGGCGGGGCGGGATCGGCGCCGAGCTCGCTCCCGGGCGGGGTCGAAACTCGCGGGAAAAAAATGAACAAAGGAGGCTCCGTACGAGGATAAGAACGAAAAAACCAGAGTTAAAAAAAAAAAAAAAAAAAAAAAAAAAAATTACATTCGGGTCATACGTGTAGCCACGCCCAGCTCGCCCGCGGACGGGATCCCCATCGAGCTCGTCGAGCCGAGCGGCGCTCGCGGGCGGGGTCCGATCGGAGCGGAACCGAACCGGTCGAGCTCTCCGGGGAGCGGCGGGGCGGGATCGGCGCCGAGCTCGCTCCCGGGCGGGGTCGAAACTCGCGGAAAAAAAATGAACAAAGGAGGCTCCGTACGAGGATAAGAACGAAAAAACCAGAGTTAAAAAAAAAAAAAAATAAAAAAATTACATTCGGGTCATACGTGTAGCCACGCCCAGCTCGCCCGCGGACGGGATCCCCATCGAGCTCGTCGAGCCGAGCGGCGCTCGCGGGCGGGGTCCGATCCGAGCGGAACCGAACCGGTCGAGCTCTCCGGGGAGCGGCGGGGCGGGATCGGCGCCGAGCTCGCTCCCGGGCGGGGTCGAAACTCGCGGAAAAAAAATGAACAAAGGAGGCCCCGTACGAGGATAAGAACGAAAAAACCAGAGTTAAAAAAAAAAAAAAAAAAAAAAAAAAAAAAAAAAAAAAAACTTTCGGGTCATAAGTGTAGCCACGCCCAGCTCGCCCGCGGACGGGATCCCCATCGAGCTCGTCGAGCCGAGCGGCGCTCGCGGGCGGGGTCCGATCCGAGCGGAACCGAACCGGTCGAGCTCTCCGGGGAGCGGCGGGGCGGGATCGGCGCCGAGCTCGCTCCGGGGCGGGGTCGAAACTCGCGGAAAAAAAATGAACAAAGGAGGCTCCGTACGAGGATAAGAACGAAAAAACCAGAGTTTTAAAAAAAAAAAAAAAAAAAATTACATTCGGGTCATACGTGTAGCCACGCCCAGCTCGCCCGCGGACGGGATCCCCATCGAGCTCGTCGAGCCGAGCGGCGCTCGCGGGCGGGGTCCGATCCGAGCGGAACCGAACCGGTCGAGCTCTCCGGGGAGCGGCGGGGCGGGATCGGCGCCGAGCTCGCTCCCGGGCGGGGTCGAAACTCGCGGAAAAAAAATGAACAAAGGAGGCTCCGTACGAGGATAAGAACGAAAAAACCAGAGTTAAAAAAAAAAAAAAAAAAAAAATTACATTCGGGTCATACGTGTAGCCACGCCCAGCTCGCCCGCGGACGGGATCCCCATCGAGCTCGTCGAGCCGAGCGGCGCTCGCGGGCGGGGTCCGATCCGAGCGGAACCGAACCGGTCGAGCTCTCCGGGGAGCGGCGGGGCGGGATCGGCGCCGAGCTCGCTCCGGGGCGGGGTCGAAACTCGCGGAAAAAAAATGAACAAAGGAGGCTCCGTACGAGGATAAGAACGAAAAAACCAGAGTTAAAAAAAAAAAAAAAAAAAAAAAAAATACATTCGCGTCATACGTGTAGCCACGCCCAGCTCGCCCGCGGACGGGATCCCCATCGAGCTCGTCGAGCCGAGCGGCGCTCGCGGGCGGGGTCCGATCCGAGCGGAACCGAACCGGTCGAGCTCTCCGGGGAGCGGCGGGGCGGGATCGGCGCCGAGCTCGCTCCCGGGCGGGGTCGAAACTCGCGGAAAAAAAATGAACAAAGGAGGCTCCGTACGAGGATAAGAACGAAAAAACCAGAGTTAAAAAAAAAATTAAAAAAAAAAAATTACATTCGGGTCATACGTGTAGCCACGCCCAGCTCGCCCGCGGACGGGATCCCCATCGAGCTCGTCGAGCCGAGCGGCGCTCGCGGGCGGGGTCCGATCCGAGCGGAACCGAACCGGTCGAGCTCTCCGGGGAGCGGCGGGGCGGGATCGGCGCCGAGCTCGCTCCCGGGCGGGGTCGAAACTCGCGGGAAAAAAATGAACAAAGGGAGGCTCCGTACGAGGATAAGAACGAAAAAACCAGAGTTAAAAAAAAAAAAAAAAAAAAAAAAAAATTACATTCGGGTCATACGTGTAGCCACGCCCAGCTCGCCCGCGGACGGGATCCCCATCGAGCTCGTCGAGCCGAGCGGCGCTCGCGGGCGGGGTCCGATCCGAGCGGAACCGAACCGGTCGAGCTCTCCGGGGAGCGGCGGGGCGGGATCGGCGCCGAGCTCGCTCCCGGGCGGGGTCGAAACTCGCGGAAAAAAAATGAACAAAGGAGGCTCCGTACGAGGATAAGAACGAAAATACCAGAGTTAAAAAAAAAAAAAAAAAAAAAAAAAAAAATTACATTCGGGTCATACGTGTAGCCACGCCCAGCTCGCCCGCGGACGGGATCCCCATCGAGCTCGTCGAGCCGAGCGGCGCTCGCGGGCGGGGTCCGATCCGAGCGGAACCGAACCGGTCGAGCTCTCCGGGGAGCGGCGGGGCGGGATCGGCGCCGAGCTCGCTCCCTGGCGGGGTCGAAACTCGCGGAAAAAAAATGAACAAAGGAGGCTCCGTACGAGGATAAGAACGAAAAAACCAGAGTTTTAAAAAAAAAAAAAAAAAAAAATTACATTCGGGTCATACGTGTAGCCACGCCCAGCTCGCCCGCGGACGGGATCCCCATCGAGCTCGTCGAGCCGAGCGGCGCTCGCGGGCGGGGTCCGATCCGAGCGGAACCGAACCGGTCGAGCTCTCCGGGGAGCGGCGGGGCGGGATCGGCGCCGAGCTCGCTCCCGGGCGGGGTCGAAACTCGCGGGAAAAAAATGAACAAAGGAGGCTCCGTACGAGGATAAGAACGAAAAAACCAGAGTTAAAAAAAAAAAAAAAAAAAAAAAAAAAAATTACATTCGGGTCATACGTGTAGCCACGCCCAGCTCGCCCGCGGACGGGATCCCCATCGAGCTCGTCGAGCCGAGCG
>BSBK01015043.1:0-17500 GCA_027943335.1 Chamaecyparis obtusa | reverse complement strand
CACTCCGCAATTTATTATCGCGCCTACCATCTCGGAAAGGGGTACAAGTGCACACGTTCATCCAAGCAAAGAGGATGAAATGGAGTGAAGGGGCAAGATCCAAAAGTTCCGGAGGTACAACTCCGAGAACAATCGAGAGCAATGCCGAATTACATGTCAACTCTGTTACTAGGCAAACAAGTGTTGTACCTGAAGAAATCGACAGTCCTCACAATGGCCCGAGGCCAATGCTCCGACTTAATCAATTTTCTCCAACAAACGCCATGCCACCTTTCACAAAGGGATTTTATCCATCCAAAACCGAATTAATCACTTGCAGCAAAGTGACCCAAGAGCTAGACGGGGGCTGACCCAGTAATTGTCTTCCATGTCACTACAACGAAACATTTGAACGACAACCGCTGTCGAACCCTTTCCAACTTGCACCGTCGAGTGACACAAAAGACACTACCATGGGCATGGGCAGCCCCCGCATAGCAAACGGGTGCCCTAATGCGCCCCTCCAATAGAATCAGTGCTAGTGCTCAAATTTTATATCTGAGCTACCAATCCGTCCAAGCACCAGCACTGATTCTCTTGGAGGGCCGCACCTACCCAAACGACTCAGAAGCTATACGCCGGTCCATTCACAAGAACGGAACTATCTCCGGCCAACTCCCTGTGAAGGCCGCATCTCTCCGTTCCACGCATGCAAGAACCAACGCATAGCTAACGAGTACCCGGATAGGATTCGCGGAAAGTACATAGCAAATCGCTTGTACCAAAGCGAACCGAAAGCTAGACGGGGGCTGACCCGAAGATTGCCTTCCATGTCACTGCGACGACACATTCGAACGACAACCGCTGCCGAACACTTTCCGACTTGCACCGTTGAGTGACCCGAAAGACAGGACTTTGGGCAGCCCCCGCATAGCAATCAGGTGGCTTCATGCCCCTCTAATAGAATCAGTGCTAGTGATCCGATTTTAAATCCGACTTACTCATCCGTCCGCGCACAAGCTCTGATTCTATTAGAGGGGCATGGGGGAGCTTCCGCGAACTACTACTCCCCTATATAAGTTATTAGTCCGGGTCTTTCTCTTCCGTAGAAATTTGAGACGTTGAGAATGGCTCCCAAACAATTCAAATCTTCCAAAAATTCAAGTGAAACGATGAGGAAAAAGCTCACAAAAAAATCAAATCTTCAAAAAATTCAAGTGAAACGAACAGAATAGCTCACAAAAAATTCAGGTCTTCCGAAAAAATCGAAGGGAAACGAAAAGAACAACTAGCAAAACATTCAAATTTTCCAAAACTTCAAGTAAAAGAAAGAACATAGCTCACCAAAAAAATCCATTTCTTCCAAAAACTCAAGTGAATCGAAGAGAGTAGGCTCACAAAAAATTAAAATCTTCCAAAAAAAAATCAAAGGAAACAAAAGAGGAGATCGCAAAAAATTCGAATCTTCCAATGAAACAAAAATGAGAATAGCAAACAAAAAATTCAAATCTTAATGCAGCATGCGACAGAGCAAATCGCTTGTGCCAAGCGACCCGGGAGCTAGACGGGGGCTGACCCAAAAATTGCGTTTCTTGTCAATGCGACGATGCGTTGGAACGACAACCGCTGTCGAACCCTTTCCTACTTGCAACGTCGACTGACACAAAAGACACGATCCTGGACAGGCCCCGCATAGAAAGCGGGTGGCCTAATGCGCCCCTCCAATAGAATCAGCGCTAGTGCTCAGATTTTAAATCCGAGATACCCAGCACTGATTCTCTTGGAGGGGGGCACCTACCCAAACGACTCAAAAGCTATACGCGGCTCCATTCACAAAAACAGAACTATCTCCGGCCAACTCCCTGTGAAGGCCGCATCTCTCCGTTCCGCTCGTGTAAGAGCCAACGCGTAGCTAACGAGTACGTGGATAGGGTTCGCGGAAAGTACATAGCAAATCACTTGTACCAAAGTGACCCGAAAGCTAGACAGGGGCTGACCCGTAGATTGCCTTCCATATCACTGCGACGACGCATTGGAACGACAACCGCTGCCGAACCCTTTCCGACTTGCACCGTCGAGCGACCCGAAAGACAGGACTTTGGGCAGCCCCCGCATAGCAATCAAGTGGCTTCATGCCCCTCTAATAGAATCAGTGCTGGTGATCCCATTTTGAAATCCGACCTACACATCCGTCCGATCACCGGCAATGATTCTATAAGAGGGGTATGGGGGAGCTTCCGCGAACAACACACAACTCCTCCCCTATATAAGTTATTAGTCCGAGTCTTGCTCTTGAGTGGAAATTTAAGCCGAAGAAACTGGCTCCCAAAAAATTCAAATCTTCCAAAAATTCAAGTGAAACGATGACAAAAAGCTCACAAAAAATCAAATCTTCCAAAAATTCAAGTGAAACGAACAGAATAGATCACAAAAAATTCAAGTCTTTCGAAAAAATCTAGGAAAACGAAAAGAATAGCTAGAAAACAAAATTCAAATCTTCCAGAAATTCAAGTAAAACAAAGAACATGGCTCACCAAAATAATTCATCTTCCAAAAATTCGTCATTCTTACCGCAATCCATCATCTTATCCGTCATAACGCGTATCCAACATATCCACGAGGAGGTAACCCAACTCGCTCGCATAGTTCCTCAAGTCAGATAACAATGCATCTAGATGAATCCAAATCGTTTTCGATCGAGACTTAGCAACTAATGTCGCACCCGCCTAGATTGACTTGAGATCCAATCCGCCGACACATATGATAACTAACTGATTCCAATGCAAAGCATCTTGAGCCATTGCGCACTCAAGTATCGGAAGTCGAAGCGACATAGCAAGTAGCTTGTACCAAGTGACCCGGGAGCTAGACGGGGGCTGACCCGAAGATCGCCTTTCTTGTCAATGCGACGATGTGTTGGAACGACAACCGCTGTCGAACCCTTTCCGAAGTGCACCGTCGACTGACCCAAAAGTTACGACCCTGGACAGCCCCCGCATAGCAAGCGGGTGGCCTAATGCGCCCCTCCAATAGAATCAGTGCTAGTGTTCATATTTTAAATCCGAGCTACCAATCCGTCCGAGCACCAGCACTGATTCTCTTGGAGGGGCGCACCTACCCAAACGACTCAAAAGCTATATACGCGGCTCCATTCACAAGAGCAGAACTATTTCCGGCCAACTCCCTGTGAAGGCCGCATCTCTTCGTTCCACGCATGCAAGAGCCAACGCATAGCTAACGAGTACCCGGATAGGGGTTCGCGGAAAGTACATAGCAGATCGCTTGTACCAAAGCAACCCAAAAGCTAGACGGGGGCTGACCCGAAGATCGCCTTCCATGTCACTGCGACGACGCATTGGAACGACAACCGCTGCCGAACCCTTTCCGACTTGCACCGTCGAGCGACCTTCGAAAGACGGGACTTTGAGCAGCCCCCGCATAGCAATCAGGTGGCTTCATGCCCCTCTAATGGAATCAGTGCTGCTGATCGCGTTTTGAAATCTGACCTAATCATCCGTCCGTCTGTCGGATTTCAAAACGGGATCACCAGCACTGATTCTATTAGAGGGGCATGGGGGAGATTCCGCGGACAACACCTCCCCTATATAAGTTATTAGTCCAAGTCTTGCACTTCCGTAGAAATTTGAGCCGACGAGAATATCTCACAAAAATTTCAAATCTTTCAAAAATACGAGTGAAACAAAAAGAATAGATCACAAAAAATTCAGAAATTCCAAAAATTCAATTGAAACGAAGAGAATAGCTCACAAAAAAATCAAGGGAAAAAAAGAGAATAGCTCACAAATAAAATCAAATCTCCCAAAAATGCAAGTGAAACGAAGAGACTACAATCACAAAAAATGCACAACTTCCAAATATTCAATTGAAACGAAGAGAATAGCTCACAAAAAATGCAAGTCTTACAAAAAAATCAAGGGAAACAAAACAGAATAGCTCACAAAAAATTCAAATCTTCCAAAAAAACCAAGTGAAACAAACAGAATAGCTCACAAAAAATTCAAATCTTGCAAACATTCAAGTGAAAACGAAGAGAATAGCTCACAAAAACATTCAAAACTTCCAAAAATTCAAGTGAAAAGAATAAAATAATAGCCCACAAAAAATTCAAGTCTTCCAAAACAAAAACCAAGGAAAAACGAAGAGAATAGCTCACAAAAAATCCAAAACTTCAAGTCAAAACGAAGAGAATTTTACTACCTCGCAACAAACAAAATTCAAATCTCGCAAAAATTCAAGTGAAACGAAGAGACTTAACTCAAAAAATTCAAATCTTCTTGCGACATGCAGACCCAAGAGCTAGACGGGGGCTCGCCCACAGATCGACTTCAGTATCACTATGACGACGCGCTGGAACGACTACCGCTGTCGAACCCTTCTCTGACTTCCGCCATCGAGTGACCCAAAAGACACGACCCAAGGGAGCCCACGCATAAAAATTGGGTGGCTTCATGCCCCTCCAATAGAATCTGTGCTGCTGCTCACATTTTTAAATCCGAGCGGCAAATCCGTCCGAGCACCAACACTCATTCACTTGGAGGGGCACCTATCCAAACGACCGAAAAGCTATACGCGGCTCCATTCGCAAGGCACGGAACTGTTTCAGGCCAACTCCCTGTGAAGGCCGCATCTCTGCGTTCCATGCGTGCTAGAGCCAACACATAGCTAACGAGTACCGGGATAGGTGTTCGCGGAAAGTACATAGCAGATCGCTTGTACCAAAGCAACCCAAGAGCTAGACAGGGGCTGACCCGAAGATCGCCTTCCATGTCGCTGCGACGACGCATTGGAACGACAACCGCTGCCGAACCATTTCCGACTTGCGCCGTCGAGCGACCTGAAAGATGAGACTTTGAGCAGCCCACGCATAGCAATCAGGTGGCTTCATGCCCCTATAATGGAATCAGTGCTGCTGATCCCGTTTTGAAATCCGACCTAATCATCCATCCGTCTGTCGGATTTCAAAACGGGATCACCAGCACTGATTCCATTAGAGGGGCATGGGGGAGCTTCCGCGAACAACACCTCCCCTATATAAGTTATTAGTCCAAGTATTGCACTTCCGTAGAAATTTGAGCCGAAGAGAATATCTCACAAAAATTTCAAATCTCTCAAAAATATAAGTGAAACAAAGAAGAATAGATCACAAAAAATTCAAAACTTCCAAAAATTCAATTGAAACGAAGAGAATAGCTCACAAAAAATGCAAGTCTTGCAAAAAAAATTCAAAGGAAAAGAAGAGAATAGCTCACAAAAAAAATCAAATCTCCCAAAAAATGCATCATGCATAACTTCCAAAAATTCAATTGAAACGAAGAGAATAGCTCACAAAAAATGCAAGTCTTCCAAAAAAATCAAAGGGAAATAAAGAGAATAGCTCACAAAAAATTCAAATCTTCCAAAAAACCAAGTGAAACGAAGAGACTACATCACAAAAAATGCATAACTTCCAAAAATTCAATTGAAACGAAGAGAATAGCTCACAAAAAACGCAAGTCTTCCCAAAAAAAAACAAAAAAAAAAAAAAACAAAGGGAAACAAAGAGAATAGCTCACAAAAATTCAAATCTTCCAAAAAAAAACCAAGTGAAACAAAGAGAATAGCTCACAAAAATTTCAAATCTTGCAAAAATTCAAGTGAAACGAAAGATAATAGCTCACAAAAAAATTCAGAACTTCCAAAAATTCAAGTCTTCCAAAAAAAAATCAAGGAAAAACGAAGACTTAAACTCACGAAAAATTCAAATCTCCTTGCGGCATGCAGACCCAAGAGCTAGACGGGGGCTCGCCCACAAATCGACTTCAGTATCACTATGATGACGCGCTGGAACGACTACCGTTGTCGAACCCTTCTCCGACTTGCGCCATCGAGTGACCCAAAAGAGGCGACCCAGGGGAGCCCCCGCATAGCAATCGGGTGGCTTCATGCCCCTCCAATAAAATCAGGCATGCTACTCACATTTTAAATCCGAGCCGCAAATCCGTCCGAGCACCAGCACTGATTCACTTGGAGGGGCACCCTATCCAAACGACCCAAAAGCTATACGCGGCTCCTTTCGCACGCACAGAACTGTTTCAAGCCGACTCCCTGTGAAGGCCGCATCTCTCCGTTCCACCCATGCAAGAAACAACGCATAGCTAACGAATACCCGGATAGGGTTTCGCGGAAAGTACAAGCAGATCGCTTGTACCAAAGCAACCCAAAAGCTAGACGGGGGCTGACCCGAAGATCGCCTTCCATGTCACAGCGACGACGCATTGGAACGACAACCGCTGTCGAACCCTTCCCGACTTTGCGTCATCGAGCGACCCGAAAGACGGGACTTTGAGCAGCCCCCGCATAGCAATCAGGTGGCTTCATGCCCCTCTAATGGAATCAGTGCTGCTGATCCCGTTTTGAAATCCGACCTAATCATCCGTCCGTCTGTCGGATTTCAAAACGGGATCACCAGCACTGATTCTATTAGAGGGGCATGGGGGAGCTTCCGCGGACAACACCTCCCCTATATAAGTTATTAGTCCAAGTATTGCACTTCCGTAGAAATTTGAGCCGAAGAGAATATCTCACAAAAATTTCAAATCTCTCAAAAATACAAGTGAAACAAAGAACAATAGATCACAAAAAATTCAAAACTTCCAAAAATTCAATTGAAATGAAGAGAATAGCTCACAAAAAATCCAAGTCTTGCAAAAAAAATCAAGGAAAAAGAAGAGAATAGCTCACAAAAAAATCAAATTTCCCAAAAATGCAAGTGAAACGAAGAGACTACATCACCAAAAAATGCATAACTTCCAAAAATTCAATTGAAACGAAGAGAATAGCTCACAAAAAATGCAAGTCTTCCAAAAAAAAATCAAGGGAAACAAAGAGAATAGCTCACAAAAAATTCAAATCTTCGAAAAAACCAAGTGAAACAAAGAAGAATAGCTCACAAAAAATTCAAATCCTGCAAAAATTCAAGTGAAAGGAAGAGAATAGCTCACAAAAAATTCAAAACTTCAAAAAATTCAAGTGAAACGAAGAGAATAGCTCACAAAAAATTCAAAACTTCCAAAAATTCAAGTGAAACGAAGAGAATAGCTCACAAAAAACTTCAAATCTCGCAAAAACTCCAGTGAAACGAAAAAGACTTAACTCACAAAAAATTCAAATCTTCTTGCCGCATGCAGACCCAAATGCTAGACCGGGGCTCGCCCACAGATCGACTTCAGTATCACTAATGACGACGCGCTGGAACAACTACCGTTGTTGAACCCTTCTCCGACTTGCGCCATCGAGTGACCCAGAAGAGACGACCCAGGGGAGCCCCCGCATAGCAATCAGGTGGCTTCATGCCCCTCCAATAAAATCAGGCATGCTACTCACATTTTAAATCCGAGCCGCAAATCCATCCGAGCACCAGCACTGATTCACTTGGAGGGGCACCCTATCCAAACGACCCAAAAGCTATACGCGGCTCCATTCGCACGCACAGAACTGTTTCAGGCCGACTCCCTGTGAAGGCCGCATCTCTTCGTTGCACACATGCAAGAGACAACGCATAGCTAACGAGTACCCGGATAGGGTTTCGCGGAAAGTACATAGCAGATCGCTTGTACCAAAGCAACCCAAAAGCTAGACGGGGGCTGACCCTAAGATCGCCTTACATGTCACAACGACGACGCATTGGAACGACAACCGCTGTCGAACCCTTTCCGACTTGCGCAATCGAGCGACCCGAAAGACGGGACTTTGAGCAGCCCACGCATAGCAATCAGGTGGCTTCATGCCCCTGTAATGGAATCAGTGCTGCTGATCCCATTTTGAAATCTGACCTAATCATCCGTCCGTCTGTCGGATTTCAAAACGGGATCACCAGCACTGATTCTATTAGAGGGGCATGGGGGAGCTTCCGCGGACAACACCTCCCCTATATAAGTTATTAGTCCAAGTATTGCACTTTCGTAGAAATTTGAGCCGAAGAGAATATCTCACAAAAATTTCAAATCTCTCAAAAATACAAGTGAAACAAAGAGAATAGATCACAAAAAATTCAAAACTTCCAAAAATTCAATTGAAATGAAGAGAATAGCTCACAAAAAATCCAAGTCTTGCAAAAAAAAAATCAAGGGAAAAGAAGAGAATAGCTCACAAAAAATGCAAGTCTTCCAAAAAAAAACAAGGGAAACAAAGAAAATAGCTCACAAAAAATTCAAATCTTCCAAAAAACCAAGTGAAACAAAGAAGAATAGCTCACAAAAAATTCAAATCCTGCAAAAATTCAAGTGAAACGAAGAGGATAGCTCACAAAAAACTCAAAACTTCCAAAAATTCAAGTGAAACGAAGAGAATAGCTCACAAAAAATTTAAGTGAAACGAAGAGAATAGCTCACAAAAACTTCAAATCTCGCAAAAACTCCAGTGAAACGAAAAAAAGAAAAAGACTTTAACTCACAAAAAATTCAAATCTTCTTGCGGCATGCAGACCCAAGTGCTAGACGGGGGCTGCACACAGATCGACTTCAGTATCACTAATGACGACGCGCTGGAACGACTACCGTTGTCGAACCCTTCTCCGACTTGCGCCATCGAGTGACCCAAAAGAGACGACCCAGGGGAGCCCCCGCATAGCAATCAGGTGGCTTCATGCCCCTCAAATAAAATCAGGCATGCTCCTCACATTTTAAATCTGAGCCGCAAATCCGTCCGAGCACCAGCACTGATTCGCTTGGAGGGGCACCCTATCCAAACGACCCAAAAGCTATACGCGGCTCCATTCGCACGCACAGAACTATTTCAGGCCGACTCCCTGTGAAGGCCGCATCTCTCCGTTCCACACATGCAAGAGCCAATGCATAGCTAACGAGTACCCGGATAGGGGTTCGCGGAAAGTACATAGCAGATCGCTTGTACCAAGCGACCCAAAAGCTAGACAAGGGCTAACCCGAAGATCGCCTTCCATGTCACTGCGACGACGCATTGGAACGACAACCGCTGTCGAACCCTTTCCGACTTGCGCCGTCGAGCGACTCGAAAGACGGGACTTTGAGCAGCCCCCGCATAGCAATCAGGTGGCTTCATGCCCCTCTAATGGAATCAGTGCTGCTGATCCCGTTTTGAAATCCGACCTGCTCATCCATCCGTCCGTCGGATTTCAAAACGGGATCACTAGCACTGATTCTATTAGAGGGGCATGGGGGAGCTTCCGCGGACAACACCTCCCCTATATAAGTTATTAGTCCAAGTATTGCACTTCCGTAGAAATTTGAGCCGAAGAGAATATCTCACAAAAATTTCAAATCTCTCAAAAATACAAGTGAAACAAAGAAGAATAGATCACAAAAAATTCAAAACTTCTAAAAATTCAATTGAAACGAAGAGAATAGCTCACAAAAAATGCAAGTCTTTTCAAGGGAAAAGAAGAGAATAGCTCACAAAAAAAATCAAATCTCCCAAAAATGCAAGTGAAACGAAGAGACTACATCACAAAAAATGCATAACTTCCAAAAATTCAATTGAAACGAAGAGAATAGCTCACAAAAAATGCAAGTCTTCCAAAAAAATCAAAGGAAACAAAGAGAATAGCTCACAAAAAATAGCTAGCTTGTGGCCCGGACGATCCGATCTCATGAAAACTGACTACATACCCGTGGCTCGGATCGACAAGCTAGCTCGGATCGGCGATCTGAGCTCATTCCATCATGCATTCCCGTCTTCTACTCCATAAATGACTCACCTCTTTGTATTCACTTGAGAACTAAACATCCTTTAGTTCAGCTCGAATCACAACGTGCACTAGAATCCGTTCCAGCTCGGGTCTCATCTCAAAGATCCTTGCATTCACCAACAACACCTCCCCTATATAAGTTATTAGTCCAAGTCTTGCTCTTCCGTAGAAATTTGAGGCGAAGAGAACAACTCGCAACAAATCCAAATCTTCCAAAAAATCAAGGGAAATGGGGAGAATAGCTCACAAATAATTCAAATCTTCAAAAAAATCAAGTGAAACGAGGAGAATAGCTCACAAAAAATTCAAATCTTCCAAATATCAAACCCAAAAGCTTCGCACACATTACAAATCAAACAGCTTGTACCGAGCGACCCAAACGCTAGACAAGGGCTCACCCTTAATAAGAGAATCAGTGTTTGACTTGTGGGCCGGGCGAGCCGATCTCATGAAAACTGCCTACATACCCGTGGCTCAGATCAGCGAGCTGACTCGGATCGTCGATCTGAGCTCATTCCATCATGCATTCCCGTGTTCTACTCCATAAAACGACTCACCTCTTTGTATTCACTTGAGAACTGAACATCCTTTAGCTCAGCTTGAATCACAACGCGCACTAGAATCCGTTCCAGCTCGGGTCTCATCTCAAAGATCCTTTCATTCACCAACAACACCTCCCCTATATAAGTTATTAGTCCAAGTCTTGCTCTTCCGTAGAAATTTGAGGCGAAGAGAACAACTCTCAAAAATTCCAATTCTTCCAAAAAAATCAAGGGAAACGGGGAGAATAGCTCACAAATAATTCAAATCTTCAAAAATATCAAGTGAAACGAGGAGAATAGCTCACAAAAAATTTAAATCTTCCAAATATCAACCCAAAAGCTTTGCACACATTACAAATCGAACAGCTTGTACCGAGCGACCCAAACGCTAGACAAGGGCTCACCCTTAATAAGAGAATCGATGTTTGACTTGTGGGCCGGGCGAGCCGATCTCATGAAAACTACCTACATACCCATGGCTCGGATCAGCGAGCTGGCTCGGATCGACGAGATAGCTCGGATCGACGATCTGAGATCATTCCATCATGCATTCCCATGTTCTACTCCATAGAATGACTCACCTCTTTGTATTCACTTGAGAACTGAACATCCTTTAGCTCAGCTCGAATCACAACGCGTACTAGAATCCGTTCCAGCTCGGATCTCATCTCAATGATTCTTACATTCACCAACAACACCTCCCCTATATAAGTTATTAGTCCGAGTCTTGCTCCCCCGTAGAAATGCTCGCCAACGCCGAAAGGTCACAAAAAATTTAAATCTCATAAATGACTCAGCTCGACGGGCTGGCTCGGATCGTACATACCCGTGGCTCGGATCGACGAGCTAGCTCGGATCGGCGATCTGAGCTCATTCCATCATGCATTCCCATGTTCTACTCCATAGAATGAGTCACCTCTTTGTATTCACTTGAGAACTGAACATCCTTTAGCTCAGCTCGAATCATAACGCGCACTAGAATCCGTTCCAGCTCGGGTCTCATCTCAGTGATCCTTACATTCACCAACAACACCTCCCCTATATAAGTTATTAGTCCGAGTCTTACTCCCCCGTAGAAATGCTCGCCAACGCCGAAAGGTCACAAAAAATTTAAATCTTGTAAAAGACTCAGCTCGACGGGCTGGCTCGGATCGCCGAGCTGGCTCGGATCGCCGAGCTGGCTCGGATCGCCGAGCTGGCTCGGATCGCCGAGCTGGCTCGGATCGCCGAGCTGGCTCGGATCGCCGAGTTGAGCTCAATCCATCATGCATTCCCGTGTTCTACTCCATGGAATAACTCGCCTATTTGTAATCACTTGAGAATTCAACATCCTTTAGCTCAACTCGAATCACAACGCGCACTAGAATCCGTTCCAGCTCGGGTCTCATCTCAAAGATCCTTCCATCCACCAACACCACCTCCCCTATATAAGTTATTAGTCCAAGTCTTGCTCCCCCGTAGAAATGCTCGCCGACACGGATAGGTCACGAAAACTTTAAATCTCGTAAAAGACTCAGCTCGACAAGCTAGCTCGAATCCGTGAGCTGGCTCGGATCGACGAGCTGAGCTCAATCCATCATGCATTCCCGTGTTCTACTCCATAGAACAACTCACCTATTTGTATTCACTTGAGAACTCAACATCCTTTAGCTCAGCTCGAATCACAATGGGCACTAGAATCCATTCCATCTCGAGTCTCATCTCAAAGATCCTTACATCCACCAACAACACCTCCCCTATATAAGTTATTAGTCCGAGTCTTGCTCCCACGTAGAAATGCTTGCCGACGCCGATAAGTCACAAAAACTTAAAATCTCGTAAAAGGCTCGGATCGCCAAGCGAGCTGGCTCGGATCACCGAGCGAGCTGACTCGAATCGGCGAGCTGGCACGGTTTGCCGAGCGAGCCGGCTCGGTTTTCCAAGCTGGCTGGCTCGGATCGCCGAGCCGGCTCGGCTCAAATCGGATCGGATCCATCATGCATTCCCGTGTTCTACTCCATAAAACAACTTGCCTATTTGTATTCCTTTGAGAACTCAATATCCTTTAGCTTAGCTCTAATCACAATGCGCACTAGAATTTGTTCCAGCTTGGGTCTCATCTCAAAAATCCTCACATCCACCAACAACACCTCCCCTACGAGGATAAGTTATTAGTCCGAGTCTTTCTCCCCCATACAAATGCTTGCCGACGTCGATAGGTCGCAAAAAATTTAAATCTCGTAAAAGGCTCAACTTGACGAGCTGGCTCGGATCGTCGAGCTGGCTCAGATCGACAAGCTGGATCGGATCAACGAGCTGGCTCGGATCCGCGAGATGAGCTCAATCCATCATGCATTCCTGAGTTCTACTCCATAGAACAACTCGCCTATTCATATTCACTTGAGAACTCAACATCCTTAAGCTCAGCTCGAATCGTCTATGCACGAACCCATGCATAGCATTCAGGTATCAAATGGCATATCCAAAAATATCCGTAGAGAGCTAGCAAATCAATCATAGGCAGCATTGGCATAGATCGAGGTGAACATCATTTGATGCGATTTGACTAGTTACCATTGGGATGCCTTCGTGGCAATAGGGCCGACTTGAAACAAACCAACACAGCTTGATGTGATAGGGGTCATTTCATAATGACTGTTGGATGACTTTGTGGTGGTATGGCTAACTTACAATGGATGGGTGTAGTGTTGATGTGACAAGATCACCTCATACTAGAAATAGAGCTAACACGTCGACTGACTTGAACTGACATGTAAGGGACTCGATCCGAGGTGTAACAAAGGAGTTGTTTGGTGCACTCAGGAGTAGGGTCATGTCAGGGACTTGATTCGAGGAGCATTCATGGGGTTGTGCGACAAGTTGTTAATAGTTTTGGCCTGGGTAAGGTTTAGAGTCAAGTCGAGGTGTCATTCGAGCTGCATGAAGTAGCATGGACTGCTTTGTGCAGAGTGGCATTGGATCTTGTTGGGGACTCGATCCGAGGTGAAATCAACTAGGTATTGGAATGGGAAGTTGGGGACTTTTCCATGGGAGACTTGGAACATGTGCGAGATGGTGGCGTAATGAGCTAGTTCAGAACTATGTTGGACTATGAGATGCATTGGTTGCATGTACGTAGGAGGTCTTCATGACATTGGCTCGTGCAAGCCACAAGTCCTAATCTGGATGCAAGTTCACATCTTGAGGACAACTCATTAGTGGAGAAGTTCTCAAACTCAATTCTTGAGAGGTGTCTTGCTAGCTCAAATCGGTGAGTTGGCTCAGATCGGCTAGCTCAATCAGATTGGCGAGCTGGCTCCGATTGACGAGTTGGGCTCATCTCAGAGGTCGTTACATCCGTAAACAATACCTATCCCGTTATGACCCTAGAGATCTGGGTTACTTTGCCGACTCTAGTGATCCGGTGATCCAAGTCAATCCGGCGAATTGAGTCGATCCGGTGACCCGAGTTGTTCTGGTGATCTAAATTACTTATGTGACTGGAGTAATTCAAGTTGGGGGACTTGACAACTTGGCATGCTGAGCCGAATTCATTGATGAGTTGGCATACTCGTCAGCATAGGTATAGGAATGGGAAGTCATGGACTTTTCCATGAGAGACTTGGAATGAGTTAGCCTAGCTCACTTGTGAGTGGGGTCAAAAGTCACATTTGTTGACCTGAGTTGATCTCGCGACCTGAGCTGATTTGGCTGGCGGCCTGAGTTGGTGTGGTGACCCAAGTTGATCTGGCTAGCGACCTGAGTTGATCCAGCGATCCGACTTCATCCGTCGACCTGACCGAGTTGGTCAGGTGATCTGGTGACCCGACCTGACCTGGTTGGTGAGTCGAGTTGATGTGGCGACCCGAGTTGATCTGGCTGGCGACCCAAAATGATCCCGTGACCTGACCCGATCTGAAGACCTGACCCGACCCAACCCGAGTTGGTCTGGCAATCTGGTGACCCGAGTTGTTCTGGTTGGCGACTCGAGTCGATATGTTGACCCAAGTTGATCCGGTGACCCGACCCAATCCGGAGACCTGACCCGACCAAACTTGACCTAACTTTAGTTAGTCAGGTGATTTGGCGACCCAATATGATCTATATGGATACCTGAGTCGATGTAGGGACCCGAGTAGATTTGGCTGGCGGCCCGAGTCGATCTGACAACCCGTCCTAATCTGGAGACCCGAGTCGATCCGACGACTCGAGTTGATTCGGCAACCCGAGTGGATTTGACGACCTGTGTCGATCTGGTGACCCGAGTTGTTCTGGCGATCTGAGTTACTTATGCAACTCGAGTGATCTGAGCTGGTGGACTTGACAGCTTGGCATATTGGATCGAGGTGATCCAAGATTGAATGAGTTAGCACAGATCGAGGTGAACATCATTTGATGTGATTTAACTTGCGATCTGACTGGTTATCATTGGGATGCCTTCGTGGCAATAGGGCCGACTTGAAATAGAGATCTGAGTCGATCTGACGACTCCAGTGATTCGAGTCGATCTGGCAAGTCTAGCGATCCAAGTTGGCTAGGCAACTTCGTCAATCTAAGTTAGTCAGGTGATCTTGCGACCTGAGTTGATCTGGATGGTGACCCGAGTTGATCCGACTGGCAACCCAAGTTGTTTTGGGGACTCGAGTCGATCCAGAAACCCGAGTTGACTCGGCGATGCGAGTCGATCCAATGATCCGAATTACTTATGCGACTGGAGTAATTCAAGTTGGGGGACTTGACAGCTTGGCATGCTAAGGCGACTTCATTGATGAGTTGGCATACTTGTCAGCATTACTATTGTGCATATTAGATTGAGGTGATCCAAGTTTGAATGAGTTGGCATGGATCGAGGTGGACATCATTTGATGCAGTCTGACTAGTTATTGTTAGACGCAGTGTTGAAATGACCCGGGGTCATTTCATATAACCGCTGGGAGGCTTTCGTGGTAGTAGGGCAAGACCTGCGATGAGAACTTAACAAGGTCGCTGGCGGGGTCGAAACTCGTAGGAAAAAATGGATAAAGGAGGCTCTATACAAGGAAAAGAACAAAATTTTCAAGTTATAAAAAACTTAAATCACTAGAGCCATCCATGGAGTCACGCCTAGCTCGTTGGCGACGGGATCCCGGTGAGCTCGCTCACGAGCAAGATCTCGGACAGGATCCGGTCGAGCTCGTTGGCGATCCTCAGGGCGGGGTCAAAAGTCCTAAAAAAATAGACAAAGGAGGCTTCGTACAATGAAAAGAATGAAAAAACTAGAGTTGAAAAAGAAAACCACTCGTGCCATTCATGGAGTCACACCCAACTTAGTGACCCAAATTGATCGGGTGACCCGACCTAACCCGAGTTGGTTAGGTGATGTGGTGACCCGAGCTGATCTGGCTGACGACCCGAGTCGATGTGGCGACCTGAGTTGATCTGGTTGGCGACAAGAATTGATCTGGCAACCCGACCCGATCTAGAGAACTGACCCAACCCGATCTAGAGACCTGACCCAACCCGACCCGACCCAACTTGGCCTGGCAATCTGGTGACCCGAGTTGATCTGGTTGGTGACCCGAGTCAATTTGTTGACCTGAGTTGATCAGGCTGGCATACTTAGTTGACTTCATTGATGAGTTTGCATACTCGTTAGTATTACTATTATGCATATTAGATTGAGGCGATCCAAGTTTGAATGAGTTAGCCTAGCTCGCTTGCGAGTGGGGTCAAAACTCAAATTTGTTAACCCGAGTTGATCTGGCTGGTGACCCGAGTTGATTTGGTGACCCGAGCTGATTTGGCTGGCGACCTAAGTCGATGTGATGATCTGAGTTGATCTGGCTGGCGACCTGAGTTGATCTGGCGATCTGACTTCATCCGTCGACCTGACTCGAGTTGGTCAGGTGATCTAATGACCTGAGCTGATCTGGTTGGCGAGTCGAGTCGAGTCGATGTAGCAACTCGAGTTGATCTGGCTGGCGAGCTGAAATGATCCCGCGACTTGACCCAATCTGGAGACCTTACCCGACCTGACCTGAGTTGGTCTGGCGACCCAAGTTGATCTGGTTGGTGACTCGAGTCGATGTGTTGACCCGAGTTGATCTGGCTGGAGACCCAATTTGATCTGGTGACCCGACTCGATCCAGAGACCCGACCTAACCTAAGTTAGTCAGGTGATTTGGTGACCTGATTTGATCTATCTGGATACCCGAATCGATCCGATGAACCGAGTCGATCGGACGACCCATCCTGATCTGGAGACCTGAGTCGATCCGGTGACCTGCGTCAATACGGTGACCCGAGTCGATTCGAGGACTCGAGTCGATCCGGTGACCCGAGTCGATCTGGCGACCCGAGTCGATCTGATGACTCGAGTTAATTAGGTGACCCAAGTTGTTTTGGCAATACGAGTTACTTATGCGACTCGAGTGATCCGAGCTAGCAAACTAGACAGCTTGGCATATTGGAATGTGTTAACAACATAAGCTGATGTGTTGACCCGAGTTGATCATGTTAGTGACCCGAGTTGATCTAATTAGCGACCTGAGTTGATCCGGTGACCCGACCTGATCAGGAGACCTAACCCAACCTGACCTAAGTTAGTTAGGTGATTTGGTGACCCGAGCTGATCTATCTGGATACTCGAGTTGATGTGGCAACCTAAGTTGATCTGGCTGGTGACCCGAATTAATCTGGTGACACCGACCTGACCTGAGTTGGTTAGGTGATGTGGCAACCTGAGCTGATCTAGGTGATGACCCAAGTCGATGTGGTGACTTGAGTTAATCTAGCTAGCAACCCGAGTTGATCCAGCGACCTATCGCGATCTAGAGACCCGAGTCAAGCCGGCAACCCGAGTCGACCTAACGACCTGAGTGATCTAAGTTTATTATGGTAGTTGGAGTTACTTATGCGACTCGACTGATCTAAGTTGGAGGACTTGACAACTTGGCATACTGAGATGACTTCATTGATGAGTTTGCATACTCATCAGCATTACTATTGTGCATATTGGATGTGGTGACCTGAGTTGATCTGGCTAGGGACCTGATCTGGCTGGTGACCTAAGTCGATGTGGTGACCTAAGTTGATCTAGCTCAGGACCCGACTTGATCTGGTGACCCGACTTGATCTAGAGACCCCACCTGAGTTGAGTTCATCGAGCGATCTAGGGATCCAAGATGATCTAGCTGACTACCTGAGTCGATGTGGTGTCCCGAGTCGATCTGGCAACTCGAGTTGATCTGGCTGGCGACCCAAGTTGGCTAGGTGATGTGGCAACCTGAGTCAATGT
>BSBK01015042.1:0-26282 GCA_027943335.1 Chamaecyparis obtusa | reverse complement strand
AATAATTATTTATCCTAAAGAGATAATTATATAATAGCATGACCAATCTTATTGATATCTTCAAAATAATTAAGAAGAGAGATGTGCAGTTTAAAGTGGGGGATTTGGTACTAGTACATTTAAACAAAGAAAGACTTTAAAAAAGAGTACCCAACAATATCAAATGAGAAGGATTGGTCCATGTAAGATACTAGCCAAATATGGAAATGATGCATACAAGATAAACATACTAGAAGACAAATATTTCTCTACTATTTTCAATGTGGTAGATCCCATACCTTACAAAGGTCCCATTCTAGATGAAAGTAAGGATGAATCTAACATTGAAGAGATGGTCACTGACTTGAAATTGTCTTCCCCACCTAAGCCAACAATAGAGAAGGTGTTAGATCCAATGATTCCCAAGAAGACTAGACATAGAAATTACATGGAACACCTGATCAAATGGAAACATGTTCATGAAGTAGAAGATACTTGGGTACCTAAAGGTGATTTAAAGAAGTTAGGAATTTATCTTTCACTCTCGTCACCTAATGTGACCTGATATCTTTTCATGTGGGGAGAATGGTGTTGGAGCACCTAGGGGTTAGGTGACTTCAACTCTCAAATTTTGGCTTGTTTGATCCTCTAAGGGCTAGGGTGTGAGTAAAGACTATTTGAGATTCCAATAGGTGAGTATTCATAGTTGGTTATGTTACCTTGTCCAAGTTGGTAGAGTTATTTATGTGTTGGCCCAAAGTTTCCATGTAATCCAAAAGTGGCATAGTGTGGAGAATGGCACCAAGAGTGCATCAAATGTCTTAATTTGGATATAGGAATGTCTAGGTAGTTTCTATATGTCTTTTTCAACCCATATATTGGGTCATCTCATTGTAATGGACAAAAATGTAAGAGATCAAAAAGTTGCTAGAGCAACTTTTGCAACTTTTCAATGTTCCATGACAATATTTGGGAAAAAGGAGAAAACTTTCCCTAAAGTAGTTATGGGTTGGAGAAATTTGTTTAAATGTGGAGGATGGACATATTTAAGGTCCTTCTAAAAATTGTACGAAGTTTGGCACCATTTTGACATGATTTCCAATACAAATCATTTTGATTGTTTAAGGTTCATTAACTGTGTTCTTGAATTTAGTTTTCCATTCGAGTTTGATAGATTGAATTAGAAAATATTTAATTTATGATAGTTAGAATTCATCATTTTATTTTATTGTGTGCAATGGTTTGAGTTTTTTTAAGTTTATTTAGGTAAATAAATTCGTGTTCCTAGTTTCAAGTCTGTGGACTAGACATGGTGTACATAGTTAAAATGGCTCCATCTTGAGATCCCATTGTGGAAATCACTTGGCCCTTGGGGGAATGAAAATGGAGTCTTTGTAAAATAGTTTTCTTTTTTTCTAGGGTTCTGTAATTGGTGTTTGTAAATTTTAAACTCTTTCCCTAGGAGAGCTCTTCCATAGCCCTGACTAGGAAGCAAGAGAACAATGGCTTATAACTTGCAGGAGAAGATTGGATGAATGAATCAAATGGATTGGAGATGCTAGATAGGTTCATACAGAGCCTTGGCTATGAGGTGGAGGATTTTTGAATCTATTTGGCTAGATTTTGAATCAAAAGATTGAAGACTTGTTTGTTTCCTTCCAAAAAGAGGCAATTAGGGTTTGGAAAGTGTACTGATAGTTTAAACATTAAGACCAAAATAATCTTTAGGGTCTTTGAAAAGGGTATCCAGATCACCAATGGGTTCATGGGGTTGTGTGGAAGTTTTTTGTGTTAAATCCCAAAAACCCCGAACATAGCGCTACTAGAGACCTATTAGGCCTAAAAACTAGGAATCTTGGAAATGATGAGAGAATGACTTCATTGATTTAACAAGAATGACCATTTGGTGAATGAATTGAATAATTTACAAGTCTTATAATCCTACAAGGTGAACCTAAAAGGGATAGAATATTGATAGATGAACTAGCCTTAGAGAGTTCAAAAGGAAACTTATGGAAGTGTAAGCATCTTGAATTGGTAGTGGAAGATCTATATGAGTTGGAGGACAGGGTATTGAGACCTCCTAAAGTGGTATAAGAGAGAAGTTTCCCTAAGAAGTTTCAGAATATACTTGGTGAAGAACTAGGAGTAGTTCTCAGGAGATCCTCCCTATCACATTCATTTAGAAATTATTAGTGAAATTATGACTAACAAATATTCAAGGGTGGTTGCAAGAAGTTGGGTCCCACTTTTGGCCAAAAAGTGGAAGTGTTTTCTTTGTTTTTCAAAATTTCTGTCAATTGATGTCCAAATTTGAACAACTTAAATATTGAATCTTGAAAAACTTTAGTAATATAAAATTTAGTGCTCGGAATCTAGTTTTCAAATATGTAATTTATTTCAATACCCACATGGTATAAATTGAATTTTAGTATGCATGTCTAAAAACCACATTTTCAAAATACCTGTTTTAGGACCACACCTCATGCATGTACGGACATCCTTTTTTGAAGTAAATGAATGTATTTTTGTGAATCATTTTGGAAAAAGGTACCTAAAACACTGAAGATTGATGAGAATATTTTATCTTATTTTTTTACTGAATATTTTTTTATTATTAATGTTTAATTGACTATAAAGTACATTTTTGAAACCTCTGGTGTATGGACACCATAATTTGATGATAACTTCACTTTTTTTCAAAAAACAAAATTTTAAATTGAAAAGAATTATATGTAGTTTGATTACATATAACTCATTTTTCAAAAAAACAAAAAATTAAAAAAGTTATCAAAGTTTTACTTAACCTTGGTATTTCAAGTTTAGGTACCATGTTGGCTTAATAAATATTGTATAAATATTAAAATTCATCATATCACTATAAAATTTATATTTTTATAATCTGCACAATAAGAGATAAAATGGGTTTTCATTTTATCAAAAAATTCATTCGGGAAGTTGTCCTAAAAATTATGGCAAGGCAAAAATTTTACTCTATAATGCCTTAACCAAATTTTTGGAGGTCAAGGCATAGGCTTGGTTCTACCAAGCCTAAACCAAACTGAATTTGAAATGAAATTCAAGGTGGATGTGTCCTTCCCACTCATGTCTTAAGAAATGGGAGCCTGTTTTTTGAACCTCAAAAATGGGCACCCATTTTGAATTCAAAAACAGGCACCCATTATTTGAATTCAAAAATGGGCACCCATTTTTTGAATTAAAAAATGGGCACCCATTTTGAATTAAAAAATGAGCACCCATTTTTTGAATTTAGGATTGGGTGCCCGAACGTAAAACGGGAGCCTATTTTTTGAAAATGGGCACCCGTTTCAAGCGACATCTTTCATTTTTAAAAGGCTTCCACAGAATTGTCCCCCAACTCCAAACTCTTACCCTCAAACTGTGTATGATTTGGATGCAAAAAAATAAATCATAGTATGACCGTTTCAACCAAAAGGTGGTGAATAAACTAGCCATGGGATGAATATAGCATGAAAATGAGGTGATCCGACCACTTCTCATAATAATACTATTCGCCAATTTCCCAACATGGCCAACCCTACAATTCACCTATTTTAAAATATTTTCTAGTAAACAAACCACTGAATGGAAGACATTTGTTGTTCCAAGTGAAAATTTCCTCTCCAAGGTCAATCTCAAGAAGGCTATTTCTATTAATCCATTCTCTAAAATATTTTTGAGACCGACGCAGTCTTGATAAACCTCCTCTCTTATCTTGACTACATAGAAAATCACTAAATTCTCCTCCAATTATTTTAAGCATATGGGGATAATAATCCAATAACATATCAATGTATGCCTAAAGGTTGTTCTTTTCTAGACAATAAATGTGACAATAAGCAATGACCAAAAGAAAATTCTGATTTATTACAAAACTTATTCTTTCCCCCAATCCAATGACTGCCCACTTCAAGCCTCTGAAATTTAACCACCTCTAAATTCCATATGACTTGAAAACATCCTAAAGCCTCTTCTATTTGCATTACTTCAACTTTCTAATTCCCAGAACTCTTGGTCTAGAGTCAATATCATTTCTTGTGATAGGAGATCAATCCCCTAATTTTCTATTTCCCCTTTTTCTATCACCTCTTGTAGAGAAATTTGATTTCTCCCCATTGTCTTGCCAACATCCCTTGTTTTTCAGATTGCATTAGCCAAAGGAAACCCTAGCTAAGCATCTCCTATATGTCTCCACTACAGATACATCACTGGGGGCATTGCTTGAACAACATGATGAGAACAAAAAGGAAAGAGCTATATACTATATTAGTAGAAAATTGGTGGCATGTGAAAAGAATTATTCTATGATTGAGAAGGCTTGTCTAGCTATGATCTTTGCATCATAGAAACTAAGACATTACATGTTGGTGCATACCACACATTTGGTAGCTAAGATTGATCCACTAAAGTACCTACTAAGAAAAGCTGCCCTCACAGGTAGATTAGCTAAATGGGTCATGCTCTTAAGTGAATTTGACATTGAATATGTTGAAACATCAGTATCAATATCAGTACAAAAAATAGAATATCAGAATATCAAGATAGATAAGCTATTGGCATGATCCTCGCCATCTAGTGGAGGTGGTAGTGGAGCATCTAGTACTGCCTCAGCTCTAGTTGCTCTCACTCCCTCTGATGCCATCATGTACTGAGAGTATGAAGGAACTCTCTGAGCAAGTGGAACCATAGTGTAGTATGATAAAACTTAGTAAGAAGATCTGGAGGTCTGATGGATAAACTCTGCCTGTAATCTTTGTACCTCACCATGAAGCTCAGCGCGCTATCTATCTACCTCTATATATATCTCCTCCCAGCGAGCACTACGCACCTTCAGGTCTTAGACCTATAATCTAAGCCTCCTCATAATCTCCTATGTAGACAATGGCACACTAGGATCAACATCTATCATTGGCATGTCAGTATCCTCTACAGGCTGCTCTGTGGTCTCTGCTCTCTGCGACTTATGGTGTCTAACATCTGCACCCAGATCAAACCTAGTATCCTCCTATATTGTATCAATATCACCACCCACAACCTAGTCAGCTACAAGTACCTCCTCAGCTGAACCAACACTCCCCCTAAAGTACCACCCTCTCCCCTAGTCCATCTTTGAGAACCTATAGATCTACCTGCTATGGAACTAGTGGGAGGAGGGGGCCTCATCTGTCCTAATGTTCTTTGTGGAGGAGCTGTCACTCTTTGTCTCAGAGGTGTGGGGTGTATAATCAGAACATGTGTAGGTCTTGGACCCTATCCCATCGAAACACCTGTAACATCCATCACCTCCTCCATGGAGGGTATCAACTCTGTCAGGTCAAAAAACTCTATAAATCAGATGATTAGCAAGCCATGAGATAAATCCATCTGTCACTCCCTGCATCCACAACCTATGGTATGTAATCCCAATCTCTACCGATGATAGGACTTTACTCATGTGCACACAAGGCATAAGAAAGTCTTTGGGTCCATCCAAGTCCGAGTTCCTAGGCTATCTGTGCATAAGTGGCATAATCCTAAGGTGCATCCTGCACTCGTCCATACCTACCCCGCCAGACCCTCGTAATAATGAATCTCTCTAGAATGGAGGATGACCTCCCAATCAATACACCACTCTGAAAGAAGAAATTAAACTGCTCTAGTGGAGTAGGCCAGGGCTCAATATCTACATATGGCCTCCATCGAACAAAAGTCATATCATCAAGGCATCACCTTGAATACACTACATGGCCCATCCACCCTTGTATGACATATCCAACATATATATATCACGGGCTCCTATGGCTGCCTCTGTGAGGTACATACTGGTCTCAAAATTGGGATATGCTCCCACACCTAGATCTGTAAAACAAGAGTTCCTACAGAAAAAGTCTTTCTCTTGTGATACACTACCTCGTGCATCTTAGAGAACATATGTGCCAAAACACACTGACCCCAGGCTAACTCGGAAGGAGTCACCATCAAGCGTGCAATCATCAGGCCCCAGGCCTAGTATAGACCATTCTACTAATGGTCAGACATAATGATACCACCTATCATCCTAGCAATGATACACTCTAGTCGGTGCATTTGTCGATAATGTTGAACTAAGGTCTCCCAAGAAATCAAAGTTATCATCTATGTGTCATCTCTGAAAAGATGTCAGAAAGCCAATAGACCTGAGTTCCCTGAACTCACATACTCTAAACTTCACCTTGCATGGAAAGGAATATGTAGTATACGATAGACATCCTCTAAGGTCACAGTAATCTCCACCATTATAAAGTGAAAGGTTTGGGTCTCTGAGTGAAACTGCTCGATGAAAGCAGTCAAAATTTCATGATTTACCCTAATCTTGTGTAAATGAATGAGATACTCAAATCCACATGAAGCAAGGTGTACCCTCATGGGGTCTAGTAGTGACACACATAGTCTCTAGGTGGCTGGATGTGAGATACATACATGCACATTAGGATATATGACCTACCAAGTACAGAAATAGGGAACCCTATCAGTAATTTGGTTACAGAATAGGTTACAAGTGCAGCAAATTGGACAGTTCAGTATTTCAAAAGGTAGGTTGAAAGGTCACCAATCAGGTTAAGAGATCAAAAAAATAAAAAATTTGACCTAGCAATGAGTTTTTGGCTCACTATTTTTCATACGACACTTCAGACTGGCAGGTAAAGTCGTATGAGTTTCAACATCATTCCATTTGACAAAGCATAGTAGTACAAAAATGTATACCTCCTCGTATGAGTTATGAGGGACCTGAGGAAATGTCGTATGACTCTTGGGTCCCTCTCATATGAGTCTTCAGGGTTAATGAAATGACTATCTACTTAGGGTTGAAAAGTCATACAAGTCCAGATGGACAGTCATATGAGGTTCTGTGCATGCAAAATTGAAAAATTAAAAGCGTACCAAAAAGGTGCTAAAAATCCTATAAACAAAGAAAAAATGAATTTTCAGAGAGGCAAAGACGTCCACCTACCAGATGTTTGTACTATCAAGGTCTATGGTGTCTTTGGCTGCGCTCAAAAGGATGCGAACTCACAGGTACCTTCATTTCTACCATTTTCTTGCTCAGAGGGTTCCACAAGTTTTCAGAAGTCAGAATCAGGCATTTTGACACTTCTTCACAATCATCGATTCATTACTATTATAGTTAACATTATCTTTGGTCTTTGAGGACCTAATATCTTCAAATCTTTCAATCAGTTTCTATCTCATATCACAGTTTCTGTCTCATATCAATTTCAATTTCAAACATCAGTTTCAACATCATACATAGACTGTCTTTGAACCACTGTGCTTTGCACAGTAATTCAAAGAGGGGCAAAATGTAATACCCCAAAAATGGGCTATAGGTTCATTAACCTCCTATATCGACACATCGAACGAAATCGACATCAAAGTCCTAACCTAAGGCACATCAGCACATTATCGAATCTTAATTGATTATCCTAAATTCTACATCGGGGAATATTCCTTATTCCTATTTATCCTAATTATCTTTAATTTAATGATTATTTGGTGATAAATCAAATTTATCCTAAAGTTTGATTAATTGAATATTCTAAATATTTAATTAAGTAGATTTAATACTGCCACGTAATTATTAAATTGGATTTAATTATATTTATTCCTCAATTGTATTATTTAAATTTTGACAATAAATCAAAAATCTCATGACTAATTGATTAAATTCTTATTTAATTAATTAAAGTCAATTGTCAAATTTAATAATATATGTTTCGAATAAAAGTTTGATTTAATAATTGGTTAATCCATAAATCAATTGTTTTATTTTTAAAATCATTTAAGTTGAGGATAAATCACTTTATTTATTTAATTAATTCATAATTAATTATGCACATCCAAAAAGTAGTTAAACTTTAAATTAGAAAATCAATTCAAGTTGTTTTAAAAATAAACTCAACTCTCTTTTGAGTTGAAAGCTGATCTCAACTTCTGATTTAAATTAAAAAGCTGATTTACATGATTTTGTGAGTTAATCTATCTCTAAATTCTTGATAACTTAAAAATCAACCTGAGTTTATCAAGAGCAATTTATGGATTTTTCCATGCACCTGCAAAGACCTGGATTTCTATAAATTAAAGCCTCAGCTCTTCATTTGGATCTATCCAGAAATTGCATCCTCACGCTAGTGAATTGGTGATCGAAGAATCCATCTTTGTGAATCAAAGCTATTGTGAGATTTTCATTATTTTTAAGCATTCATATCATTTAGCATATCATTATTAGATTAATTGCATGTCATATCAGTTTCTCATATAGAATAGATTCATATAGTTTATCTCATCTTATTGCATAGAAAATCCAAAAATATAGATTAATTTGCATTCATCTCATATCTAGATTCTGCATTCAAATCCTTCGTTTAGGTGTCGTCAAGGTCATTGATCTCGGTCCCAATCTGAGAATATCATACTCACACCTACTAGAAGGTAGTCAATCACCTGGTTAGATTAGTTTCCATTTCACTACAGGATTTTGATTCTACCTAACCTCTAATATTTTACTGAAGTGTTGTGTCTACAGCTAGGTACAAAATTCACACACACATCTCTGGCACCCACCGTGGGGCCTTGAAATGGGTTTCCATTTCAATTCTATCAATTTATATCTATTTCTTGTCATTTTCTAATCAAAACTATAATTTTTATTTTCTGTTCATACATTTTTGTATGAATTTTGTCATAAAATCATTTCAGGAGGTGTCCACTGTTGTATGATAGGTTTAGATTTCAAGGCTCGTATTAGAGTGTGCACATTGACGTTTGAAAGCTTGATTGTTGTATGAATAGGTACCCACAGTTGTACAAGTTTTCAGATGGTCGTCTGGCCCCAGTGTCGTACGAGTTTTGACTCCAAATTCCATTGTTGTTTCATATTTTTAGGCAATTTTCTAGATTTGATTTCTAGATTTGGACTAACAGCTAATATTAACAATTGAAATCTTCTATTTTTTATTGGTATTTGCTGGTTTTGATTGGGAAAAGTGTGAGAATTTCTAAAAACAAGTAAGAATCTACTAAGCACATTGTGAGGAATTTAGGTAATCTTCTGAGCTAATAAAATTTTGATTTGGACTAAAATGAACTCTCACATGTAAAGCTTGTGTGACCTTTATCACTTTCATATCACATATTTCATTTTGGGCTATAAAATGAATGTAGATTTTCTTTCTGCATATCTGTTACACATAGTAAATAGGCCCTATGAACACTATTTGTGGTTCTTGAGAGAGTGGACTTCCATCGAAGATCTTCTCAATGAGAGAACCCTTGTTGGTAGGGAGGTTATTGAGAGTGTCTCACGTTCTACTAGATTTGTGCATCTTCAACTTTTGATTGATACATTCTCTCTTTGAAGAGGTTTATAGATCATAAGTGGTTGACATTATAGATCTTTGTGAGATAATCTTGGTCTTAGCGTGTCAGATTAATCTATCTACTTTGTTTTGGTTAAAAGTTAAAAGGCTAGAGGACTATGCTCTACTCCCTTTTTAGGTAGTATCAGAAACTCAGATCCTTGAATCTGGAACCAGTCTCCATGTGGTATCTTTTGTGAGTCTCATTTAAAGAGGGTTAACCATAGTGGACATTTCCTTAATTGGGTCAACCATGTGGATGAAACCTCAAGCGATAATAGCCATTTTCTCTATGGTAGCAGCACTCGCTATATAAATGTCCTTGTGGAGGAAATCTTCATAGGTGTGGTCTCTTGTTGGGTTGCTAGATCTCCCTAGCAGCTCCTGATTGTTTAATTTCTTAGACTGTGTCAAAACCCTAGTGCACTTGGATTGGAGTTTTTCCCTCTTGAGCTCACAAAAGTTGTAGAGTCAGACCATTACTACAAACCCTAGTGAGGCCAAATTTTCATTTTCTAGGAATATGTGCATTATTGCAAAACTTTTTGGAACATACACTGTTAGCACTCCTAGGGATTAGCACATTCAATCACTTGGTTGTTCATGTGTAGGGTTTCTTTGTCCCCTATTCATTATTTCCATACATGCTTGAAATCACTTGCTTGTTATTTTGCGTGCCTGTTTATCTATCTGGTTACTAAGAATGAATCAATTTGGTACAATCTTCAAATCTAGATAGACAATTTTGTGAACAATTTGAAATTGAAAACTTAAAAATTGCAAAATCTGATGTCAAACACCTTTCTAGAGTCAAAATTCATCTCATAAAGTTAGAAAGTCGTACGACTTTTGGCTATTGTCATTTCAAAACCCCTAGATTGTCGTATGATAGCTTGTATAGTGTCATACGAGTTTTGCCACCAGTCAATAACAAAAGTCAAAAATCCTGCTATCAACTATCGTGCAAGTTTTTCAATTGTCGTATGAACTTATGAAGTGTCATTTCATAGAATACCCACTATCGTATGAGCCTATAGAAAGTCATTTGAGAAAAGTCTAAAAATTTGTTAGAAAGTGTTAAAAACTGTTAGAGACCCATCTTTTGCAACCTATTTCTAGAGACTATCAAGAAAATCACTGTGTCAGGAATAGAGCAAAAACTAGAATGAATCCAATAATTTTCCTAAAGTGGCCTCTTGAGTCCGATTCAGCCTTCTCTTTAATCGATTTGAGTCTTTTTCATCTTGTGTCAAAACCTTGTCATAACTATCAATCTTCAATCCATCTTCAAAATAGCTAAATGTTGTGAACTCATGTCTTCTATCTTTTGGGCATCTACCCATACATCTAGGGCATAGTATCCTTCATTTACGTCCAATCTTATCCTCAATCAATCAAACTTTGAAAAGGTTGCATCATTTGATCTTCTTGAATCAGATCTTTGTTCAGTTGTCTTCATCATATTCTTTTGCTTCACCCAAGATTAATGGTGGAGACTAGAGCTTCCTCTCACAATAAATCAGGGGAGACATCTCATACCTTACCTTTCACCACTATCTAATGTCCAACTCTTGAGAAACTCTACAATTATTGTCTTTACGAAGACTGTGGCCTTGGAAATTTTTGATTGAAAACTGGTTACATACCCCCTCCATCAACTCATGGAGGTAGTCAACAAACCCCTCCTCAATCCAATCCAGGGAGTCCTAAAACTCCTAACATGTCTCATGGAGGGACACATCATGGGTCCCAAGGACATCAATCTCAACATAGTATGGATCAAGAACCTACACTTGCTGAAATTGCTCAATATCAAAACAATGATAACTTCAAAAGAATGATGAAACATTCTTGAAAGAAGATAGAGAAACATAGTTTCTAGAGTTATCTCATCAAGGAGCCAAACTTCCTCCCAACTTTAATGTGGAAGATATCATTACACATGAGGAAGAAACTCCTCTTACGGTTATGATAAAACAAATGCATGCCATGCAAGTAAAACTTCACAAAATGGAAAAAGAAAAAGAACCTAAGGAGTTCTCCATGGAGGCCCTATGTCCTTTTCCATTCAATAAAGACTTGTTTATGCCACCATTCCCTAAGAGGGTGGAAATGCTGAAATATGATAAGTATGATGGAAACTCTAATCCTCAAGATCATGTTAGAGAATTATGTGCTCAATCTATGGAGTTCATGCATGAACCGACCTATCTGATGCATCTTTTCCCCCTGATCTCTTGGAGGGTCAGCCATTCATTGGATCTCTAGGATGCCTCCTACAATCAAAACCTTTGAGGAGTTGATCAAATCATTCTATCAGCAATACTCCTACAACATCCAACATCTAGTCACCATGATTGATATCTACAATCTCAAACAATATCCAGGAGAACCATTCCTGACATTTCTCAAAAGATGGAGAAAGAAATTCTCTCTATATGCTAGGCTAATTCTAGAAACTGAGAAGTTGGAAATCTTTATCAACAATCTTGTTCTAGAAATCAACTAACCTTTACAAATGCATAATCATACATCTTTTGATAAGATGGTAGACAATGCAATCAAAATTGGAAAAGTACTTGTGAAAAAGGGAGATTTCACACTTCAAAAGGACCACTATGAATCTAGTTCTAAGGATAAGAACAAAAATTGGAACAAGAATAAGGGCATCATAACAAATGGCATTGTTGATAATCTCCATGCCCCATCTAAGGCACCTACTTTCAATCTAACCATTGGTACCCAAGCCCATCAAAGCTTCAAAATAAAAGGTTTCTGAATCTTCCCAAAAGAAGCCAGCATACAAAACTTGGTCCGCTAATAATAAACAAAAGTTCACTCCTCTTGGAGAATCTTTGGAATCACATATGAGAACTCTGCTGGCTAATAAAATCATCTCTTTGCCTAAGATCTGACAATCTAATCCTGACCCTAAGCCAAAATGGTGGAGAGAGAATGAATTTTGTGATTTCCATTAGGGTAAAGGTCACAAAACTAATAACTGCTTGTGCTTGAAGCATACCATTCAAGACAAGATTGATAATGGAGAAATCAAGATTGATAATCCTAAAAGCAATAATGATCACACAGCATTCACCAAACCATTTTTGAAGCATAGCCAAGGAGATTCATCTTCTCAGCCTAATGTGGGTGCTAAGGTCAATTATGCCTATCCTGTAAATAATATTGTTATCAATATGGTTGAACCAAGCCTATCTGAGTGTTGCAATGTCATCACAATTGTAAGAAGAGATAGAGAAAATCAATCAGCTAATGCAGTTACTTGATCACAAGCTCAGGCACACCTACAAGGAAAAATCCTAGATCAATCAAATGTCCCTAAGGTGCCTTTGAATCTGTCTTCCACTTCTAAATAGAGGGAAACATCTAAATCTTCAAATTTTAAGGACATGAGGTGTACTTTGTACAGTATCGTTCAACAACTCCAACATACTAATGTGAAAATCTCCATGTTTGAGTTGCTTTGAATATCTCCATCTCATAGAGCCATTCTAGACAAAGCTCTACTTGGATCAAATGTTCCTGATAACCTTGATTTAGATAGATTCTAGGCTATGGTTGGTCATCTTACATCTCCACAGTATATCTCCTTTTCAGAGGAGGATGATAACTCCTTGAGTCATCTGCATAACCAGCCCTTACATATAGAAGTCTTGATCCAAAACCATCATGTCAAATGTATGTTGATAGATGGGGGCACTGGTCTGAATATTTGTTCTTACAACTTGATCACACAATTGGGATTTTTAGAAACAACCATTGATCCTAGAAAGAAAATAACTATCAAAGCATATGATGAAGAAGAAAGATCCTCCAAGGGAACAATTGTTCTACCTATTAGAATAGGTCCTGTCATCAAAGATACTATATGTCAAGTTCTTGATATACCTTTGGCTTACAACATCCTTCTAGGGAGACCCTGGATAAATGAAATGAAAGCTATTCCTTCTACAAACCATCAGTGCTTGAAATTTCCTTGTGACGGAGTAGAGGTAACCATTCCCGCTGACATGTCAACAAATTGCAATACCTTGAAAGAAAATGCAGATAAACTTGATCCTAATAACAGAGAATCTTCCATTAAGCAAACAGATGTAGCATCCACATCTAAGATGGAAGATATTGCAAAAGAGGTTAATATCAAAGAAAATGGTATGGGAGAATATACTATAGAGCTAGTCTTGTCTTTGACATCTCTGCCTATCTTGCCTAAGTCTTATGGGCAAGCTCTAAAATAGTTCAAACTAGAATCTAAGGAACCTCTTGAGGCATATAAAGGAAAATTTGTTGCAGACAAAGTACCTAAGCCAGAATTTGAAGAAGATGAAGTTGTGCTTCCATGGCTCTAAAAAGATGAGCCTGAATCCCAAGTTGTTCAAGCTGGTGACTCTAAAGTATCAAAGGTTCCTTATAATTTATATGGCCCAGGGGATAAACTGATAGCTAAGATGGGATATAAAGGAAAAGGACCTCTAGGACTATAGGTTAAAGGTCTTCTTTCACCTCTTGAACATCATGGTTGAGCCAATAAGAATATGATAGGTCTAGGATACACGAAGAAGCCTTTCTATCTTAGCAAGAATTCCTCACATGTCTTAGAACAAATTGAGCCTTCCGTAGCAAATCAAATAAAGGGGGAAATAATTGAACAATCTGATAGTGATGATTCTAACACCACTGATGAGCTTATTCCTTATGAGAATTTTCATAAAGAAATCAAAGACCTCCTTGATGTTGAAGATGATCCAATCAAAAGAATTAATGTAGTAGAAACACAAGAACCTACTCTAGAGCAAGAGATAGTTGCAACACAAGAACCAGCTAATCTCAAAGGTAATCAAAAAGAGGAGGGTGGTAGTTATTTTGAGATAGATTCCCATGAGTATGAATTCAAATCAAAATCTAAGGGTAACCCTTCTTGGGGTATTCATCCTGAATTTACTCATGTTCTTAGATTTCCTAGAGGCATAGATGAAGAATCTAATGACTATGAATGGGGAGCCATTCCAGAAGAAGATGAGCTTATTATAGAGAAATATGTTGATGTTATTCACCAATATGCACCTAAACCCAACGTAAGTCTAGAGCAAAATGATGAACTTATTGAGTTTGATCCACCGATGGCTGAAGTGGATTATCACAATAACATTGAGCCTATTCATGAATTGAATGTCTTAAGTTGTAATATCACCTTTTAACTCAAGTGTTGGGTTAGGAATGATGATGATAGATCCATATCCATAAACACTCTTTCCCAATCTTTCACCACTTTGACTATCCAACATCTTGAACTTCTTGATGAAATCTCCAAAAACCCGAGCCATGGTATTTATACCTTCCTGAATGACTATGCCCTTGCTTGCTACCTCAATATAGTTGAGCCTATGAGGACTTCCATCAGTGAACCAAGCGTTAGCATGATAGAGTCAGACATCAAGTATGTTAGTCAGAAAAATAAGAATAAGAATAAAAAGGAAAGGAGTTTTGAGGGTGAAAACCACTTCGTGGTAGTCTCAAAACCTACAAAAGTAAAAATAAAAGACGTATCCAAAGGTGAAAACCTCTCTGAGGTGCCTAAGGATGAGATATTTGATGTCCTTCCAAGTCATTTATAGGATAGCTCTCCAGTTCTAATTGAGCCCACTCAATCCATCAACTTGGGAACAATAGAAGAACCACAGTTGATCCATGTAGCACAATCTTTATCAGAAGAAGAGAAGCAAAAATTTACAACCTTCCTCATAGAGAAGAAGATCAAATTTGCATGGAAATAGTTAGATATGCCAAGGTTGGATCCTGATCTTATAATGCACCATTTATCTATAGCTCCTAGAGTAAATCCAGGTAAGCAAAAATTAATAAAGATGCATCCTCATGTTGCACTCTTGGTAAAAGCTAAATTAGAGAAACTACTAAAAGCTAGATTCATCCAAGTTATTGATTATGTAGAATGGATCTCTAGTATTGTACCTATTTCAAAACCAGATAAATCAATCAGAGTGTGTGTTAGTCCATTTTCCTATCAGTGCAAAATCTTATGAAAATGGCCTATTTCCTTGCAATGTTTCATGGTTTGTGCTCCTGCCCTGTGTTCTTCATGTTGTCACCTTGCTCTAGCCCAAATCACATGTGCTAAATCAAAAAATGTAGAAAGTTGTTCAAAGTTTTAAGGTCTACAAAAAAAATTTCAAAAATCTGCCTCAATGTCGAAAACCCACAATATTTTTGAAAATCCATGATGTTTTTGACCTGTGTGTTGTTTTCAACCTTATGCTTCCTACTTTTGTGCACTTATCCTTTGGCATCGAAAACTTTGTGTATTTTTAGTCATTCTCTATGTCGAATACTTTGTGTGTTTTCTACCTTGGTCCTAACTGCGCAGGTGCGTTAGTTGGTGGGGCCCAATCCTTCCAGGGTTTCTTGTCACTGATTCTCCAAATTCTTTGGCAGTTACATCTCTTATTCAGTGACCTAGCAACTATGTTGTTGCACAATCTCTTATTTCTAGCAGTTAGGTGCCTAACCTTCAGCGGCTCGTTGACTGTTCGTCACATGATCTCCAAGTGTTTGGTGGTTATCGACTAACATTCAACGACCTAGCAGGCGGTTAGTCATGTAGTCACTAAATGCTTGCAGTTAGTTGGTGGGCCCAGTATTCTTAGGTGGAAAGACATTGCAGGGGAGATCTACGGTGGCTGCATGATCATGAGGAATATTCTTCCCCTTTGCGATCATGCGACCACCGTCCGATCTTCCCAAAGGGGCAAGGCTTTTGCGGGTGGTGGGTCCATTTGCTAGGAGGTGCTGATGTGCATGATTTTCATTGTCTAGTAGGTGTTGAGGTGGATACACGTGGTGGGTCTGATACTTAGGGGCAGGTAGCGGTTGCAGTGTTAGCAGGTTGTCACATGATCGCGTAACCCGTCTTCATGCTATGCGATCATGTGACAAACTGTTGTCCATCGCCGTTGTGGAGTTAACCTGAGATGTCTAATGGGTTCAAAATGTAAAGCCTATGAAGGGAGATTGATCTAATGGCGGGGATATAAAGTTGATCCCAGTTTAAATTTTGGCCGCCGATTCACTGCTGAAACCATAAGGTGACCGTTGCTTTTCAAATTCAAACTTATGAGAGGGTTTGCAGTGATGGGAAGTACCAGAATTGAATGCTTGCAGGAGTAATTTGGTGGGAATGATCTCCCTGGCCATGCAGTGTGGTCCAGAATAGCTATGTGGCTGATTTGCAGAGGTTATTTTGTACCTAATGGAGTGTGGTTTTGCACTCGAGATTTGCCTGAGATTTGTTTTCTCTAGGTTGCCTATGTTTTCTGCTCCTACAATAAATTCTTAGTTGTCTCTGATTGGTTTAGTGGGTGAAAGCTATACCCTATCTATCTATAGCTTGTTGCAACTTGTTTTGTGTTCCCATGGCAGCTAGTGGTATAAAGTGTCAAAGTTTTGACTATGTAAAGGGTTTTGAATTTTGTTAGTTCTAGTGAAGGGTCCTTTTCCTATAGATTTTTCTCCTTCTCTTTGCATATAGAGTGTTCCTCTTTCTCTTGTTGGTTCAGAGAACACAATACATATTGTAACAGATTTGTCTTATGTGTGAGAAGTTAATATATTCTTACTATTGTCAAGCTATCTCCTTTTGAATTCTGAACTCATTAGTCATACATCAAGGGTGTTTGATTTTTCTATTTGCATTGCCTTAGTGTTTGCAAGTGGAGTTGTCTTCGCAGAGATAACTGGTTTAGGGTTAGTATTCATGTATGTATGAGCTAAAGTATCAAGGATAGGTCATGCTTGTCTTCCAGTGGATGCTGGTTAATGTATTGTCTATTCATAGGTCTCTTCTAAGGGGAGGGTCAAAATCCTTTGATGGGTAGTAACATATTTGAATACACAGGTGGGAACTAAGTTGAGGTTTGGTCATGGTGTATGATTGATGTCAGGCATCAACACTTTGAGTATGTTGTTTCTCATTTCATAGCTATCCCTTGCAATACTGTATTTGACTTTGTGGCCCAATGGATAAGGCACTGGTCTATCAGAGACTTAGGGCATCTCAGGGGTCCTTTCAATCCATTCAAATCATTTCCATTTAGCTCCACCCATTCCCTTTCTTGCTGTTAGTGTAGGTCTCTGGTTATCAGACTCATTGCATGCAAGTAGGTTATTGCATCAGATTTGGTTTCATTGGGGTATAGGATACCTATAGGAGTCTGGTAACTATTCCACAATAATACATCTGCAGGCCTTTTAGTTGTCAAGAAGAGTCATGAGTGTGCAGATGAGGTAATACCTGCTTAAGTGATGTGGAGCTCAAAGTAGAAGGAGGATGCCCTCAGTCCTCATCAATAGGCACTTTTCCCTATCAGACTTTGGAGCAAAGACTAATCAATTTGTCAATCATAGTGTAAACCTGGCACCGTGTGGGAACAAGTTTAAAAGCCAACAGTGTGCATAGACTTTAGAGATGTAAATAGAGCATGCCCTAAGGATGATTTTCCACTACCTAACATTGATATGATAGTGGACATGACTATGGGCTTTGAGATGTATTCTTTAATGGATGATTTTTTAGGATATAATCAAATAAAAATTTCTCCAGAGGATCAAGAGAAAACTGCTTTCACATGTGCATGGGGCACCTTCTATTGGAATGTCATGCCATTTGGGCTTAAGAATGCTGGTGCTACATATAAGAGAGCCATGACATCTATTTTTCATAACATGATGCAGAGGACTATGGAGGATTATGTTGATGATACTTTAGCAAAATCTATGATTAGAGCTAAACATCTATAACTTAAGCAAGATACTAGACAGAATGGAAAAATTTAGTCTCAGACTAAATCCTAAGAAGTGTGCTTTTGGTGTCACTTCTGGAAAACTCTTATGATACATAGTCTCCAAGAAAGGCATTGAAGTTGATCTAGCTAAAGTAAAGGCTATCATGGAGATGCAACCTCCCAAAAACATCAATTAGATGAGAACATTGCAAGGGAGAGTTCAATCTATCAGACACTTCATATCTCAGCTAGCAGACATATCATAGCCTTTTACAAAAACATTACATAAAGGTGTGACATTTTCATGGAATGAAGAATGTGAGAACAACTTTAACCATATCAAGAAATATCTATCAAATCCTCCTATCTTGATGCCTCCCATTCAATAGAAGCCTTTGATCTTATATTTCTCTGCTATAGATACATCACTGGGGGCATTGCTTGCACAACATGATGAGAACAAAAAGGAAATAGCTATATACTATATTAGTAGAACATTGGTGGCATACAAAAAGAATTATTCTATGATTGAGAAGGCTTGTCTAGCTATGATCTTTGCATCATGAAAACTAAGCCATTACATGTTGGTGCATACCACACATTTGGTAGCTAAGATTGATCCACTGAAGTACCTACTAAGAAAAGTTGCCCTCATAGATAGATTAGCTAAATGGGTCATGCTCTTAAGTGAATTTGACATTGAATATGTTGAAAGAATAGCTATAAAAGGATAGTTTATTGCTGATCAATTAGCAGATGCACCTATGATTGATGATACACCAATGCAAATGGAATTTCCAAATTCCTCTATTGTGACTCTTTCTTCTAGAGAATGGTAGTTATTCTTTGATGGCTCCTATACACAGAATGGATCATGAGTAGGCATATTATTTATAACTCCTCAAGGATACTCCATACCTAAAGCATTCAAATTAAACTTCCCTTACACAAACAATATTGTAGAATATGAAGCCCTTCGTAATGGCATGAAACTAGCAATTGAGTGGAGAGTGACAGAGATACACATTCATGGAGACTCCCAACTTGTTGTCCATCAAGTCAATGATGTGTACTAGACTAAGGATGAAAATATCATTCCATACAAAAGAATGGTAGATGATCTAAAGAAGTATTTCATATCTATCACATTTGAGAAAATACCTAGAATAGAGAATAAGGCTATTGATGCAATGGAAATGATGTCTACTCTATTATAGTAGCCTGAACATGAGCTATGCTATGAGTTCCTCGTGGAAGCACTATCTTATCCTGCATATGATTCGCCTGAAACCCACATGATTTGCGCTATTGTAGGTCATGATTCATCCTGATATAAAAACCTATTCTCCTATCTCAAAGACCAAATCATTCTCGATACCTTTAACCATCATGAAAAGAGATACCTTATCCGTAATGCCTCCCAATATGTCATCATTGGTCATGATATGTACAAATGAGGTCTAGATGGTATGCCACTTAGATGTTTAGAACAAGAAGAGTCTCAATGTGCATTAGAGGAAGTCCATGATGGTATTTGTGGGTCACACTTGAATGGTTTAACACTAGCTCAAAAACTTATTAAGGCTGGGTACTATTGGCTTGAAATGGAGAAAGAGTCTATCAAGTTTGCTAAGAACTATCAAAAGTGCCAAGTCCATGGAAACTTAATTTATGCTCCAAGGAGAGATCTAATTCCCTTTACTACACAATGGCCTTTTCACTAATGGGAATTTGATCTTATCGTATCTATACATCCTCATTCTTCTAATGGACATACCCATATAATCATAGCTATAGATTATTTTACAAAATGGGTAGAAGCAGTCCCTTTGACTCAAGCAATTGGAAAACAAATATCTATGTTCATCTTGAACTATATCATATGGAGATATGGGATACCTCATTCCATAATCATAGATAATGGTGGACAATTCAAGAACAAAGATCTAGATGATTTATGTGCTAAATTCAAGATTACACAACATTGGTAATCTATCTACTATCCTCAAGGGAATGGGAAAGTAGAGGCTTCAAATAAGAATCTAATTAAAATTTTTGCATTGCACAGTTAATAAAATAGGAAGAGACTGGCATCTCATGATTAATCTAGCTCTTTGGGCCTACAAAACAAGTATCAGAATGCCCTACTGGGGCTACACCTTTCAATTTAGTTTATGGGTATGAAGTGGTACTACCTATTAAGGTTGAAATCCCATCACTAAGAATTAGAATGCATGGTCTAGTAGCTGATGATGACTACAGAGTGTCTAGGTTGCAAGAACTTGAACTACTAGATGAGTGCAGAAAAGTAGTGTATGATCATCTCAGAGTATATCAAAAGAGAATGTCTAGAGGTTACAACAAGAAAGTCAGACACCAAGAATTTTAGGTTGGTGATCTAGTCTTGAGAGAAAGTACTAAAAATCAATCACATCAAGAATGCAAGGGGAAGTTTGAACCCAACTGGCTGGGTCCCTTTGTTATTGTTACCCAAAATTTCCCTGTCATACAATTTTTGCCAAAATCCTATTTTCATTGTGCGAAGTTGATCCACAAGGTTTCATGCTTTGCGCCCTTAACCTTATGTTCTTCAATGTATTGTCAACCCCCCAATTCAGATCACACATGCTAAATCACAAGGCCCTCAGAGATTTTCAAGTTTTAATGTTGCGGGAAACACTTAGGGCCGTAGAGTTTCAAAAAATGTTTAGTGTCGAAAACCCTCTATGCTTTCGACCCTCCCGCTCTGAAAACTTAGGATGTTTTCAACCTTCAAGGGAAAACCTCAGTTGTTTTCAAGCCTCGGCATCTTCGTAGTTCTTCTTCCTCTGGTAGCATTCATTTCATAAGCGCGCAATTTTGAGAAGTGGGGCCCAGTTGGCTTTTGGCAAGCTGTTATGCAGGTTGTCACATGATCACATAAGTCCTTTTCCCCTTATGCGATCATGTGACTAACCATTGATAGTCCTGTTGAAGAATGCTAGTGGTTTGTCACATAATTGCATAGTCCCTTTTTAGGTTATGCAAACATGCGACTAGCCGTTAACCACGCCGATAAGAGCCTATAGTTTGGTGATGTGTTCTTTTTCATTGGCCGGCTGGTGATGAACATTTTTTGGTGGGCCTGAAGCTTGCAGTGCCAGTGTGGTGAATATCTGACAGTTGTCACATAATCTCATGGAATCTTCCAATTCCATGAGATCATGAGACAACTGCCTGATGTGATCTCAGTGGCTCGTGGGTCCAGATTATCTGCAATGGTGCAAGTGTGACGAAGAGCTATTGGTGGGTCCTCTAGAGGTGATGTGTCCAGTCTGTGGTGGGCCGGAGGTATAGCATGGGCCCCATAGATGTAAGATCTATGGTGGTCACATGTTCACATGGGATCTTCCAATCCCATGTGATCATGCAACCACCGTTGGATTCTAAGGGTGTTTCCTATGGTGTTGTTAGTGGGTTAGACTAAGGTGGTGGATCTTGTGGGCGAGGTGTCTTGCATGGTAGAGTGGGAGATTTCAATGAGGCTTGTTGCATGATCACATGAAGGCTTTTGGGCTCATGCGATCATGCAACCAATTACATTTTTCAAGGTGGTGCAACTTTTGGCGGGTTTTCTTCTGCAAAGGATGTTGTGAAGTGGCGGGGTAGCTCGAAATTGATTTTTGAGGACATTTTCTAGTTGTGAGCATGATGATGGATGATTTGGTCAATGGTGCCATGGATTTTGTAGGGTACCAGTTAGCATTCATGTCGAGACTTTTGTGCAAGAAAAATGATGAGTCAAGGTTGCTTGTCTATAGGCTGCTTACGGTATAGGGATGGGTACTCAAGGTCATTTATCTGATCGGCCATGATGTTGTAGGAGGATATTCATGATCAGACTTGGCATTAATTCTTGGTACCCTAGGGTTGATTATTAAATTTTAAATCTGTAACCCTAGTTTGTTTTTTGACTCCTACCTGCATGCAATTGAGGATGTATATATTGTTTTTTGAGATCCTTATTGCTCAGAATTCACATTTTGTAAAAAGGAAAGACTCTTTCTTGGGAAGCTATCCATGGATTTCTTCCTACCCCTTGGTTTCCCACATTTTGTAATTCTCATTAATAGATAAAAACATTGCAGAGGTATTTTGTGACAATTCTTCATGTCCTTATGCTTCCTTGTCTTTGTTTATCTCTTATTGGATTGAAGTCTATGAATGTTGTTAATGGAAACTGGGGTTCCTAGTCCCTCTTACCTTCTGCATTTTGTGTGTTACTATGTCTGATTTGATTTAGATGTTTTGTGGGTATGTTATAGCCCCTAGTAGTCTGTCTCATTCCTACACTGAGTTGCAGAAGAGGATGTTTGTTTGCAGGTCATAGGTTGAGTCTTCTATTTTGGCCTTCCTATGAAATACTTATGCAAGCCTATCTAGTGAGTGGTGACTTATTAGACCTGATTCCTCCATTGATCTCATTCCTCTATACTAAGATCCAAACCCTAATTTTGGTGCATCACCTAGTAGGTAGTTTTCTTTTAGTCATTTCCCTTTCCATGCATTCCTTCTAACCCTTTCCCCTCAAAAGTTTACTTTCTTGTTAAGAGCAAGCTAAGGTGACAATCCAAGAGGAACCAACCTAGAACCTGGAGGTTTCATCTCAGTTAGCAAAGCTCCCACAACCTTGAGATGATTCCCATGTTACTCTGAGTTATCAAGACCAAGAGAGCTTGAGACAGAGGTGCAAAACTCAGTGTATAATAGTTATCACCTGCTACTTTTGGCTCTAGTGCCTATCAACTCTCAATGAATGAAAGAGAATAGCTCCGAGAACCAATCAACATTCTCCATATGAAGAAATTATATGCCAAAGACATTTAGTCTATGGTAAATTGTCCTAAAAAAATTTTAAAAATTGGAAAAAGTCATGAAAAATGAACATCTTGGTGAAAACCTAGCAATAGGCACCTTGATGATTCACAAAAAAAAATAAAAATATCAAAAGTACAAAAAAAAAATTAGCAAAATAAAAATACAAAAAAAATGAGAAAAAGAAAAACTGCCTTGGTGAAAACCTAGAAACAAGCGCCTTTGTAGCAAAAATAGAATCTCTGCCAAGATGGTGAAAACCCAGCAAATGGGTGCCACTTGTTTCAAAATGCTCCATCTATCAGTGCAATCTTGGTCTTTCCCATCTTTTAGTCTGCTTTAGTCTATATATATCCTTGTTTCAATAAGTTAGTCTGTACACCATTGGCAAAAGCATATGTATCCTATCAATGCTTAACACTTGGGGCAATCAATGTCATATCCTATGGTCCCCAGTACATCTTAGATGAGTCATATCCAGTCAAGGTCCTTTGAAGCTTTATCTGAGTTAGTCAGTCAATCTCCTCTCCAGAAAGGGATTTTGCATCTACAACAACGCAATCAAACATCAAACATCAAATATCAAATAATCTATGCTTTTTACATGCTTTTATCTCCTTGTATGCTTACTGATTCACATTGAGATTTTTTTCATATCGTGTCCCTTTGAGCTCTTTGATGATGTCCTTTATAGGATTTAGAGAGTGATGACTAGGGGCATAATATTTTCTTTGTTTTCTTCTTATATGTGAAAATCTAACAACTTTGGAAATTCTGGATTGAAATGGTGTCCGACTATAAGAGCCTCTATCTCGAATTGGATGGCCATGCATACCTCGACCATTGATACCTAGAAAATTCAAGAAAGTTTGATCTAACTATGGTCTTTTTTTTGAGTGAGTTCTTTCTCCTACTATGAAAACATGATCTTACCTAAGGATGTGAATGATAAAGGGTCACTATGGGAATTCACATTGGATTTAGAATGATCTCTTGACTGCTTGATGTATTTGTATGCAAGGTGTATTCTAGTCATCACGATGTCTATATTTTGATGCTTCTACAAATTGCTATATCAAAATGGACATGATATTCAGGTCATCCTGGTGCTTATGCCTTGGTGCTTATATCTAATCCGACATTCCAAAAACAAATTGATATTCATATGTCCATGGTTTCCTAACCAGTGGGTGTTGTATTGATCCTTGCATATACAAATTGATATTCATATGTCTATGGTTTCATAACTAGTGAGCATTGTATTGATTTATTCAGTTACCTAAAAATTCAATGATGAAATCGACTGACACATGATCAGTGACTAGGTCCTAGGTTTTAGATTGCATTATATTTTACAATGTTTCTTTGCATTTTTCATGTTTGCATGATCTCACAAATGGCTCCATAAACTTCAACGCTTAAATGCCTCTTCTATCACCTCTTCAAATCTAACAAGAGTGGACACTTAACTCAAAGGTCTCTTCATGGAATCGTAAGCAGTTATCCTCCTGGGATAAACATCCTTTTGACATAAGACTGAGTACTTGTCTTCATCAATTCCTGCAAAACATATCATGTGTATCATTATATCTACATTTCATATCATAACCATCTGTTGCATTACAATACATCCATGTGCATCAGCATAAATCATACATGCATCTTTTCATAATCAAAACACATTTGCATTACATCCATACATATGAAAGAAATCATTGCATTGCATATATCCATATATACATTCTACACTACTCATACCATAAGCATCACATGATATCATCATAACTCAAAAACATGACAAGTACAAATGAAGTCATAACCAAAATATTGATCTCATATATCATAAGACTCAAAATAGTCAGGGGTGCACTACTGGCACAATATACAAAAGAATGGGCTTGATGAGCTATCAGTAATCAGAATAGTATCAATATCAATATCAATTAAAACAACATAATATCAGGACAGATCAGTTGTTGGCCTCATCCTTACCATCTGGTGGAGGTGGTGGTGGAGCATCTAGTACTACCTCAGCTCTAGGTTCTCTCACTCCCTCTGATGCCATCATGTACTAAGAGTATGAAGGAACCCTCTGAGCAAGTGGAACCATAGTGTAGTATGCTAAAACATAGTAAGTAGATCTAGAGGTTTGATGGATAACCTCTGCCTATAATCTCTATACCTCACCATGAAGCTTAGCGCGCTATCTATCTACCTCTAGATATCTCTCCTCCCAGTGAGCACTACACACCTTCAGGTCTTGGACCTATAATCTAAGCCTCCTCATGATCTCCTATGTAGACAATAGCACACTAGGCTCAACATCTACCACTGGCATGTCAGTATCCTCTACAGGCTGCTCTGTTGTCTCTTCTCTTTGTGCCTTATGACATCTAACCTCTGCACCCAGATCAAACCCAGTATCCTCTTGTATCAAAAAAATCAATATCACCACCCACAACCTGCTTAGCTGCAAGTACCTCCTTAGTTGAACCAACACTCCCTAAAGAACCACCCTTTCCCCTAGTTCATCTTTGAGAACCTGTAGGTCTACCAGCTATGGAACTAGTGGGACGAGGGGGCCTCATCTCTCTTGATAGTCTCTATGGAGGAGCCATTGCTCTCTGTCTCTAAGGTGTGTGGTGTACAATCGGAACATGTGTAGGTCTTGGACCCTGTCCCATCGAAGAACCTATAACATCCATCACCTCCTCCATGGAGGGTATCAACTCTATCAGGTCAGAAAATCTATAAATCAAATGATCAGCAAGCCATGAGATAAATCCATCTGTCACTCCTCCATCCACAACCTATGGCCTGTACTCTCCCAATCTCTACCGATGATAGCACTATACTCTTGTGCACACAAGGCATAAGAAAGTCTTTGGGTCCATCCAAGTCTGAGCTCCTGGGCTATCCGTGCATAAGTCACATAATCCTACGGTGCATCCTACACTCGTCCATACTACCGCTAGACCCTGGTAATAATGAATCTCTCTAGAACGCAGGAGGACCTCCCAATTAGTACGCGGCTTTGAAAGAAGAAACTAAAACTGCTCCTCTGCGTAGTAGGCCAGGGCTCAATATCTACATATGGCCTCCATCAAACAAAAGTCATATCATCAAGGCATCGCCTCCAATACTCTACATGGCTCATCCGCCCCTATATGACATATCCAACATATATATATATATATACATATACATATATATATATACATATACATATATATATATA